>JAAAKG020135531.1:0-13498 GCA_010014905.2 Druon quercuslanigerum | reverse complement strand
ACGAGTTTCAAGCGAATCTGATGAATTTTTCCAAAGTGTCCGTCATATTGCATCCGCCATTTTGAATTTTGAAAAAAAAATCAAATTCGTAATAAGCGAGCCCGAAAACCAGCGAGTAACGAGTTTCAAGCGAATCCGATGAATTTTTCCAAAAAGTGTCCGCCATATTGGTTTTTTGAGGTATGTGAAAATCCTGATCTGATGCAGTCAAATGGACCCCGGATTCGGATTCAGCGACCCCAAAAACGTATAGTAAACGTAGTCAGACCTCCAGGTCAGAACTCTTTTTTTGTGTGGCTGTGTAATTTAATCAAATAGAAATTAGATGATAATTTACAGAAATAAAGTTTCAATTGGTAAGGATAAATACATATTAATTTAAGTGCAAATGTAAATAAATATTTAATTCAACTTTATTCTAAAGATATGTTCCTAATATTCATAATCTCGGTCAAAGCTGAAGAGAAAAAAAACCTGCCTTTATGTATAAAACAGGATGGTGAAAACAGTTTTATAAAATTATTTAATTTGAAAACTACAAAAATCATAAAAATGGAAACAGCATAAAAGGAGATGTTTAAGAATTTTAAAATATAAATGATACAAGGTCCCACCGAAAAAAGTTACAGAATGAGCACAGTTTGATGCTGTGCTTTGATGCTGTGCACATAACATTTTCGTAGGGTACCCCAAGATTTAAAAATTATTTCTATAAAGGAAAATAAATATTAGCACTTATATATAGTAAAATTCAACTATACGAGCATTGAGGAAAATTTTGCGTTAATATTAATGTGTTTTTTAATTACGTTGACACTGTCTAGACGATGTATTCTGGATAATATAATGACATGCACAGGACCTAACATACAATTTGCTCTGTTTTGTACATAATCGCGTTCGATTGAACGTCTGCGTCAAGTCACGAGCACACGGACTGTTAATTAATTAAATAAACACTGAGAGAACTCATTTAGTCATTCGTACTATATCCGTTTAAAAGACGATCGTTTCGTATATTATACTATCCATTTCGTGTCAAATACTAAAGGCCGTTTGGTTCCGTTTAGTAAATTCCACTACATAGACCAGTACAACCTCTGACTATCTGGTTAGTCGGAGCTACTAAACGGAAAAATCATGTAGTACCATCTACTACCGCTTGGATCGAATACTAATAGACTCCATCTTGATTTTCATTGATCTGTGATCCGTGCATCACGCCGCACACTGAGAGAACTCGGGCTGCAATAATTGTTTGTCTGTGTCTGTATTGTACTTTTAACAAGTGAGTTTTCTCGAAAATGATCTTTGCAACTATGGAAGACGTTATGAAAAGTTGGAAATTCGAAAAGTACGTCGAATTGTTCCAGGGTGAAGTACCATTTGATTACTTACATATTCAGTGTTGTATGCTTTGGAGCAATTGCAGAATAAGGGCGTCACCTCTGTTTTGTCTGGAATTTTTTGTTTTTCGGTAACAAACTATTAGAATCTTTAATTAAACAATAAATGATACGATCTGACGAGGCAAAAGTTCAAAATTATTTTTACTTTTGTTACTAAGATGTCTCAAATATGGGTTTGTCACGATATCCGACTTCATGATTCATGCCAGAAAAACATCCCTGAGACTAGTCATAGAAATAATGTTGGTCAAATCCCTGCTTTTAACCTTTTGCCTCCCTAATCGCTTCATTTATCGTTCAATTAAAGATCCTAATAGTTTGTTACCAAAAAAGAGTTTTTCAACCAAAACAGAGGTGACGCCCCTCTTCTGCAATGTAACCCATGCTGAAACATGCTGTGTAATATAGTATAAATGTGAAATATTAGATTAATGAATAATAATTAATGTACATTTTGATTTACGTGAATATGAATTAAAGTATCTTAATAAAACAATATTCGAAACTTCCATCATGTTTTTTTTCTAGAACCCTGTGCTTATTATTTACCACTTTTTTTACTAGTAAAATTCATTGATCGTGTGGTAGGCGCTACTAAACAGTACGCTGGATTAATAAGACCTACGTAACAGAATCAGTATAAATGACAAAGCGTGCAGTGGAACCTACTAAATAGGATTAGTGCGTATTACGGATCGTTCAGTAGAGGCTACTAAACAGGGATTGTATAAACGACAAAGCGTACAGTAGGTCATACTAAACAGAACTAGTGCGCACTACGAATCGTTCAGTAGAGGCTACTTAACGCTATTTAGTAAGGCTGACTAAACGGACGTTTAGTGGATTCCACTAAATATCTAGTACGTTCATATTTTACTAAACGGTACAGTAGCTGTGACGAATGACTTAGTAGTGTACACTACATACTTCTCTCAGTGAACTTGTAATAAATGTTTTGAAAAATAGACTGATTGTGAAGTTTTAATCAATTACATATTATGCAACAATGCAGACAATAGAACAATTCTGGCGAGCCTAACAATTATAGTTTTGTTTTAAATAAGGGTGCACCAACTAAGCCTCCATGCCAAGTTACTCATCTCTTCTCGAGGGTATAAATAAAGAACAGATGCAATGAAGGTATTCTGAATAGTTGTATTAGCGTAAAATGTAAAAAAGCAACAGCACATAGTTGCATCGCTTGAAAAGTGTCATCAGGTGCAATAAATAGCAATATTGGCATGTATTGTCTTTTTTAACTTCAAACAAAAATAGCCTAAGTTTCAGTGTGAATGCCCTTACCAAAACAATTGAATGTATGCTTGTCCAAATTATGCACCCAAGAAAGCTGTCGCTTTTGATGCCAAATAACTGCTCTTAACGATGGTTCGGTAAACTAACGCGCAAGCGTCAAGCAAAGATTTGCTTTTGGTGAAGAATACAGATTTGAAAGAATAGATAATTATTCTGTTCTCTTTACCAATAGAAAGCTACTTTTCACGCATGCGCAGTACTCCGCACGGCCCTCGTTAGGAGCACTGTCTAAATGGCGCATTAAGCTGAACAAAAAATCTTAAGGGGAATTTAAAAAATAAAAATATATATACGAACGGATCCTGCTATGCCCGAAAAAAATATTTTGCCATGCCTTTGTACAAAAGTGGAATAAACCTTATTTTAAACAACTAACGCAGAGTCCCACTGTGAGCCACTGCCATCTAAAAATGACATGAGCTCCCAGTAGAACCGAGGTAAATAATACCTATGGCCACGTCTCACGATCGTGAGACGGGTGGTCACAGGGCACGATGAAATCACGACGACAGGCCAGCGACCCGAGGATGGCAGCTTTGTGCACTTCCTTGGCATATTTTTGGTACGCGGGTATGGCTTTAAGGTTACGAACCAGTGATAGTTTCGCAACTTCAAGAACAGCGATTACAAGAACAATTACTTTAACCAGGATAGCAACTATTTAACAAATTTTCGTCTCCCTAATTTCTCCCGGTAAATATTTGCGATTCCTGCCAGTTTCTAAAAAACTCAACTGTATTTGCGAAACCCACAGTTTTTCAGATACATTATCAATTGCGGAAGTCGATAAATATCAGCAAACATTTTTGCAAGAAATTGATTAGCTTTAAATGATATAATAATAACAATAAGGAAATTTGTGTGTCTAATTAAGGAAAATACAGAGTTTACGCCTCTAAATTTCTATTTTCTCACATGAAAATATGCAAATTTAAAAATCCATTAATGGTCCAATTTTTTCATATAATGTTTTAAAATATTTTAAAAACAATAATTAATTATCAATTAAGCAACTTTAATTTCACTGGGAGAATCACAAATTACATTTTGAATACAGGACCATGTAAAAAAACGTTAAAAATTTGAATATTTAAAGACTTGAATTTTGGAAATTAGGTCGTTTCTAATTCAAGGAATTAAAATTTTATTCTTTGTCATTAAAAACGTCCAAAATTAAGTAATTAATGATCGAAAAGTTTTAACTTTTAATCATTTTAAATTCGAAGTGATTCAGATTTGACAATTTAAGATTGAAAACTAAATTGAATCTTTTAAAGTAAAAAGCTTCTAAAATTGTACAATTTTAAATTGCTATTCTATAATAAAATGATAAGTTAACATTAAAGCTGATTAGACAAATTTCTCTAAAACGAAAAAATTAATTGAATAATTATTCTAAAAAACTTTCAAAATTAATAGTAATTTTTAATTCTGATATTAAAACTTTTTTATATCCATATCCTTTAAAACTTTCAATTATTTTAGGTAAATATAAATCGCTTAGAAATTATTAATTTTAAAATGTCTATTAATACTTTCGATAATTCAACCAATTCAATTTTAATGGCAAAATGAAAACCTATAAAAGGGAAAACATTAAAAATGTAGCGTTCTCATGAAAATTCAGAGTTTTGCAATTGTAACCACTTAAAATTATAGTCCGAGATCCCACTGCGTTTTTTCGAAGGTTCAAAACTGTCCCGTGTGCCAGTGCCACCGTCCACCCGGTCAAGAACCGCCAGCATACAGGCCTAAAGGGCGTGATTGCAGTTAACTATTAGCACATGCTTAAGAACGCGATAAGAAAACTCGAAGCTTTTTTGCAAATTTGATTCTGAAAAGAAACTTGACATTTGGTTACGGAATGCGCTATATAATACGAATGAACGATTGTCTCGTAGGAAGCACTTAAAAAATCGCGGTTTTCTCCAAATTCTCAAACTTCTTTGTAGCTATTCAGTTAGAGTGTGATGTTGAATAATTTTGGTCGAGGAATCGCTAAATTAAAATTTGCCATTAGTTTTGTAAAATTAATATGTTTAAACTAATGGCAAATTTGAAGCTTGCGCTTCAAAAAATCCCTTCGTCAATATACGCCATAACCGTATTTTTATTCATATTATCATATTCGTCAAAGGATTTAGTCATATCGCAAAATTAATTATTTAAGAATTTTTAATAGCAATATGTATTTTTACAATTGAAAGTACTATATCAGACGTACTTTTTAATAGAATCCGATTTCTGGCATTACTTTTGCAAAAAAAAATAATTTTCCAATAATTTCACAACAATCTCTTCTGTATACTTCTTGACGATATTTAAAGCACTCTGAAGTTTGCTTTTACCAAAAGCGTAGATCTTCAGGTCATTCCTATAAAGTACATGAGTGGCCTTATGTTCGCGATGATTACTGCCGCCACATAAGTATTCATCAGAATCTCGTAATGGAAGAGATAAAGGCTGACGTGTAATGGAAAAAAGCAGAGTTCAATGGTATTGCCCTGAAAGACGCCTCCTGGAAGATGACGTTCGTTGTCACCCGATGATTTCCAGATGAGATAGTAAATCTAGTTTTCCAAAGGGGTATCAATCACTCTATGCATCTCACTATGTGTAGATGAACCTTCAAGCTTTCCAACATACATGATACATCTATAATGGGTTGAATCAAAAGCTTTCCGGTAGTCAATCTAGGCTATTGACAGAACGCACTAAAGAGCCGCTGCGTATTTGCAGACGCACCAATCAATCAGCAGGTTCTCTCGCCAGCCCGCTACACCTTTTTGCGAGCTAAGTTGTTCGTACATCTCTCTCAACACAGGGTGAATTCTTCGAACAATCCTTTTATATACGACAGCTGCCATGACATCTTATAAAATGTGTTGCAACAAGTTATTGGCTTTAATTCTCTGTGTTGGACAAGTTGCCTTTTCTCGGTAGGAGTATAGTGCGTCCTAAAACCATCCACTGCGGAATAGGGGTTTCCAACTTAAAATATGAGGTGAATATGCGGGCCAGATGTCAGATACACCCGTATTTTGTCAAAAAGATGCTGCTTAACTGTCAGCAGCTTTGACTTGTTCAGTGTGCGGTTGAGGATCCTTAATTCTTGGGCGACCTTTTGAACCCTTTCCGTGAACGGTCTACCAGATGTGATGTAGTCAATCCACCACTAAACACGGGACTCATTCTGTCTTGCCTATCCAATCCTCTTGTCCAGTTGATGCAGACTTGTTTTGGTCTTTGGATCCACAGTCGGTTGTAGCCTTCGATTTGCATCAGCTAAAGGTCTGTACAAGCTCGGTTGCCCGTACACTGGCGTAGGGGCGGACAAATAGCTCCACAGGATATATTTCTTAAACGATTTAAGATTTTTTTAAAGTTACTTTGCAATAAATGGGGATGTTGCATAAAATGAGATAAACATATTTTTAGAAACTTGAAGCAGTGAATAACGCTATGGAAAAAAAAAATTTTTTTTAGAGTTCTCATACTTTTAAAAAAATGTCTAGTTTAGGACTGTTTGGTCACAATTAAACAGCTGTAACGTCACTTAGACATACAAATGAGCACTAATGAGACCACTTTAACTTCCATGTTACTTTTCAAAATTTGGGGCGATCAGGTTTCGCAGCCCTTGCGGCTTTATACTTGACAGCTGATCCAGCTGATTATCTAATCTAACTACCAACCAAGCCTAACAACGAGAGATCGAAAATAAAAGCCAAATCAAGCGGGGTCAAACATAAACAAAGAATAGATTTAGAAATGAGCGAATTTCACTTTAAAAAGTAGAGTATTAGCTAAGAAGTGTTCTGTGGCTGGATGTGATTCTAGAAGGGATAAAGATCCAAATAAAATTTTTCTTCGTTTACTGCAAAACACGTAAACACGTCGGTAATGGGACAATCAATTTAAGCAAACAGTTTCAATTCTTTTCTTTTAAATTAATTTTTATTATTATTTGATAATAATGCACAAAAGCCGTTTAGAAACAATGCTTAGTTTATTTTTAAATTTGCATACTTTATGTAGTTCGAATTTTACGCAAAGAAGAACGTCACAAAGATATAACCAATCTATGCGTTTGACGACAAATGCCGCGAGCGGTAGCCACATTCAAACTTTATTAAGAAAAAAACATGTTTCTTCTTCAAGAAAAAATTCTTTCTTCTTGGAATATAATAGTGAGCTACTAAATAATCAAGATATATTTTTATCTCATTTCATACAACAACCCTATTCTTGAAAAATGTAGGGAGGCCAATTTGTAATTCTTATTAAGAACTAACGAAGACCGGCTTAGAAATCACAAAAATACAGTGCCTTGCCATATTATTAGGTCCATTAGATCCAGGCTAAAAAGTTTCAATTTTTACATTATTTTTGTCATTTATTGTAAGAACTTTGAGCGTTCTGGTGTTTTTAAACTCCTTTTTCGGTATATTTGCCAGGTTCGCCAGACGATTCAGCACGTTTTTAAGTCGAAAAAAGTCACCGTTCTCGACTGAACAAGAAAATCTCAAGATATGAATCCCATCTAGAACGTTTGGAACTTCATATTCGTATTTTATATAAAAAAAACTTTAGCATTTAATATAGCTTCAATGCGACGAGGAATAGGGCTCATACAGTTTTCAATTTTAATATCTATCTCTGGGCAAGGTTCACAAATGTGATTGAGTATCCGAATTAGCTCTTACTTGGTCGTAGGTTAATGCTTACTGACTTTTGTTTCATGAAACTCCAAACGTTCTAGATGGGAATAATATATTCAGATTTTCCCGGTCAGTCGAGAACGGTGACTTTTTTCTACCTAAAAACGTGCTCAATCATTTGGCGAATCTGGAAAATCTATCGAACTAGGAGTTTTAAAACACCAGAACGCTCAAAGTACTTACAATGAATGACAAAAATAATAGACAAATGGAAATTTTTTAGCTTGGATCTAATAATATGGCAAGGCACTGTAGTAGTATCATTCTGTTTAATTAGTACAAACACTTTATTCAAACAAATTGAAATGCAGGTCACTTTGTTTTAGAAAAAATGTACTTTTTCTGAAACTCGCTGTAATTCACTGTACGAATGATATAAGAAACGAAAAATTGAAATAAATGGTAAACTTTTTAACAACGTATAAAGTTAGACCTATTAAAGACCTATTAAAAAATACCAAATTAATAAAAATGCAATAATAAAAAAAGTCATTTAATGAAAATATGTCTTAATGAAATTTGATGAAAAATAAGTAAATTAGCTGCCAAAATTTCCTTAAATTTATATAATTTTATCTTATTTTCCGGCTTCCCGACAATAAAATTAAGCTGTTGTTTCTTTTGGTTCCATTTTTGAAATATCTTATGAAGTTTATTACTCTTTTTTCTTTCTTTCTTCGTGTAAATCTTTTTTCGTGTAAAATTTTACTGGTTTTTTTAATATCGTTATTTTTTATTTTTAAGTTAATTTTTTAAACAAAAAATTAATTTTTTTTGTAGAAAAATAATTTTAACTAAAAATTAATTTTATTATTTCAAAATTAATTTCTAATATGAAACATGTAACTTTTTAGAACAAATGTTGGATAAAAATTCATTTTTTAGTTAAAATTAATTTGGTTGAAACTATAACTATTCTGTTGTCAAGTCTTCTCCGTCTCAAAAATTTATTTTTAAACTGTTGGAATTATTAATTATAATTGTTTGGTCTAACCCCGGACGTTCATCTGTCTCTTATCAGTGAGTTGATTTTAGATTGCGTTACGTCAAAACATCTTTTGTATATTGCATTAATAATTTACTTTTGTTCTTCCTGTAATCCGCGTGTATTTCATATATGCGTGTTAAATAATCTTTGCTAAAAGGCAAATGGTCCAGAAGGCATAGGAAAAATAGAGAATTAGAAACTTATGTTGAGATCCAAGACTCGAGTGTTTTTCTTTTTGAGGTTATGTGAGTGGTAGAATTGTTAAAGCCGAGGTTGTGCAAGGCAATGGACCACCTCAACAAGAAGCAGATAAATAAGAAGCTTATCTCAAGGAGCAATCGGACATTGTGCTTGCTACCAGTCCAACTGAAATCAAGCCAATAAGAAGCTATGCATTCGCACGAGAAATTTGGACCAAGTTGTAGAACATCTATCATTCTAAGGGTCCAGCGCGGAAAGTAGCGCTCTTAAATCACTTAATGTCTTTGAAAATGCGAGATGGTGATGACGCTCAAAAACATTGTAGGGATTTTTTCGACACGGTAGATAAGTTGGCAGAATTAGAAGTTAAAACCAATAAGGATTTATTGTCTGTCTTGCTTCTGCGCAGCTTGCCGGAAAACTTTGAGAATTTTCGGTGCGCGATGTCGTCACGTGACGAATGGCTGTCTCTTGAAACGCTTCGAATAAAAATCTCGGAAGAATTCGATGCTCAAAAAGAAACAACTCGAAATCCAGCACAGAATGATATGGCTGTGGGAAAATTAAGAAACAAAAAAAAAACAAAGCAGCAAAGTAAAAGAGATAACGATGAAAATGCGAGATGAGATTCGAAAATAAAGTGTTTTAAGTGCGGTGAGATAGGAAATAAGGCGAAAAACTGCAAGAATGCGAAAAAGCTGACAGGACATTCCGTGAATGGTGTTGAAAATGTGAAACTGCTCGCGTCACTGGACACATCAGAAGTAAAAGGTTTTCAAACCGGCAATAGCATGGATTGTGATCCTTGGTGTTTTGACAGTGGGAAATCGATCAGAAGTATAATCAAGAAAAGTTAGGTCTCACTAGTAGCAGCGCGTCTACTGACATAATGGGAAAAGGTACTGTGAAAACCGTGAAGATAGTAGATGTTGAGAGAAAAGTGAAAACGTTGAGTCACACTTTGTGCGGTCCAGACCTGCACACGAATCTCGCTTCGACCGGGAAAATTACTGATAAGGCGCACAATGTCCTGTTCAGTAAAACCAAGACCGCGGTTATTAATCGCGACGAAAACGTATTTTTTACTGCCAAACGTGAAAACGATTTGTATTTTCTCCGTGATTTAACTGCTTCCGAGTGCAAACATATTTTTGAAGCAGATTTCGCATATGATTAGGATGGGACACCTGAATGTTCAATCTTTTCGCCAGGCCATTAGGACGGGCTCTATTACAGGAATTGACGTCAATGGATTCGATGAAGATTTTAATCGGAGTGTTTTTCTCCAGGGGAAGATGTGTCGCGCTCCTTTTCCTGAGGCATCAGAAAGAATGACAGAAGTAGGAGAACTCACTCACTCTGACGGTTACGGTCCGATGCGTGTTGCTTCACATGCAAAAAAAGCGCTATTTTGTCACTGTTACCGACGATTCATCCGGATGGCATAAGGTAAAATTTATCAGCCACAAGAATCAGCTAATGATTGAATTGGACATTTTCAGAGCTTTGATGGACACGCAGCAGGGAAGGAATGTCAAATGTTTACAGCCGAATAACGGAAAGAAGTATGATAATAAAAGTTTAGAAGAATTACTCCAAAAGCACGGATTATCACGACGGTTGACTGTACCTTACAATACAAAGCAAAACGGCGTTGCTGAGAAGCGAAATAGAACGTCGACAAAAATGGCAAGGTGCTTACTAATATAATCACGATTGCCACCAACGTTCTAGGCGTAAGCTATCAATACAACAAATTTTATTCGCAACACATCAACAACCAGTAAGCTAAATCGAAGAACTCCATTTGAACTTTTGTTTGGAAAACCTCTAAATGTGACCAATTTAAAACGCTTTGGGAGTAAAGTCTGCGTCCTTGATAGATCTCCACGTAAAGGAAAAATCGAGCCAAATTCAAAAAAAGTAATTTTTGTGTGATATACATTGGAATCGAAAGGATACATGATGTGGGTTCCAGAAGAAAGAAGAGTTGAAAAATCAAGAGACGTGAGTTTCCTGGAGAATAATCCTGTTCGTTCGATTAAGGACTACGAAGATTTCCGCCAGGAAAAGAACGATTTTTGGAAGTCGTTAAATTCAGCAAAAAATGTCAACGAAATTGAGGGGAATGAAACATTAATCCAGATTGATCTTGCTGATAAGCAAGATTCTGGCAATCAGGTCAATGAATAAGAGATGGGGATACCTAATGATGTTGGCAAAGAAGAAGAATTGTCTGATGTTGAGGATTTTCTAGGTTTCCCGGCTGATCATCCGGTGGTTGCTACAAGACGAGGTAGACCCTGCTTGGGGCGCACAGGACTTCTTCAAAGACCGAGAAAGGTCCATGGGATGACGTGCCGTGCAAACGAGGTCGAGACTGATTTCGCTTTTACAACTGAGATTCCTGTCATTCAAGCAATGGATAGCCGAGAATCAGACGAGTAAACAGCGGCCATGGCGGATAAAGTAAATTGGATTCTCATAAAGAACACGTGGAGTCTGGTGCACAGATGCAAGGCCTCAAAGGTAATTGGTAGTCGTTTTGTATCACGAAATAAATTTGGTATGAACGGTGTCCTGGAAAAGAGAAAAACCAGGATCGTGGCAAAGGGCTATTTCCAACAGTATGGTAAGGATTTCTATGAGACTTACACACCAGTTGATTTAAAATTATTTTAATAATAATTATAAATTATTAAATATTTTTTTTAAATTAAAATTTTAAATTATATTTTCATTTATATTATGATTGATCTCTATACGAACGGAAATTGTTTTGCAGTGAAAAACGGGATACATATTCGACAGTACGATGTAGCAACTGCATATTTTAACGGCGAATTGGATGAGGTACCAGATTGGATGGAGAACGGTCTGAAATACATAACCAACGAAAAACGGAACCAGGATCAATTGTTTTCACAAAGTCAAGAACATGCTGAACGAGTTGGATCAAGGCAACAAAATCTGTCTAATGAGAAAAGTTTTGTATGGTCCAAACATAGACTGGTTGCGCTTGGTACAGACGATTTGACAAGGAATTGCGAACTTTCTGTGCGAATGCAACGAGAGCGAATCTCTGTGTTTATTTGAGACACGGAAAGGAAGATTTGGTGATTATCGTCACTTATATCGATATTTTGGTGATGTCTGAACATCTGAAAGAAATTTCACTATTCGGACGTGAATTATTGGGTCTTTTCGAAATAAAGGACATTTGGGTATCTCAAACGTTGTTTGGGAATCCACTTTGTCAGAAGCGACGAGAGAATTTATATCAACCAGAAGACGTACATAACAGGTATTCTTAAACGATTCGGAATGTAAGAGTGCAACCCTGTATCAAACCCTTTATATGTTGGCACGAAGCTCGCCAGAAGTGACGCTTGGTTAAGAGTCAGAAGGTGAGAAACCTCCTTATCGGGAAATAATCGGATGTCTGATGTACCTGTCAAGTGGCAAAACACCCGGACATCGCTCACACAGACAGCATATTGAGTCAATTCAATGACTGTTTCAATAAGACACACTGGAATGCAGCGAAGAGGATACTTCAATACTTAAAAGGCACGGACGATTATGGGATTTTCTACAGACGTAATGACAGTCCTCTGGTGGGCTATGTATATGCGGATTGGGAAGGTTCTATTGATGATAGGCGCTCCTTTACCGGTTACGCTTTCTCTATGAGTGGTGGAGTAGTTGCTTGGGATTCAAGGAAGCAACGTACGATGGCTTTGCCAACAACGATCGAATATATGGCGATGAGTGAAGCGTCCGAGGAAGCCATTCATCTCAGACGTTTTTTACTGGAGCTTGGAGAGTCTGATAACAAGGTAATTAAGTTATTAGTTGACAACTACAGCGCACAGAGGTTAGCTACCAATCCAGTTTACAAAAAACCCCCCCCCCCCCCCCTCGTTATACTTTTTCCATTGGTCTTTGCATGGAGAATAGTAGTTAATAAGATTCAAAATAATTAAAAATAAAATTATACACGAAAATTTTATTAAGGCAATTGTCAGAAAAAAACGACTTATTAAAGAAACGCCTAAAATTCAACCAGCATAAGAAAGCCTGCGAGATCAATCGAACTGTAAAGTTAACATTGAATTGCCCATGTAGAAATCGAAATAATTAACATCAACGTCAAAACTTTTTGCACGTTCGGCCTTTACTTTACACAGAAAAAAGAAAAGAACAAGTAAATAAACTCCTGTAGGGACTAAATGGTATTACATAATTGCATAAAAAAGGATTTAAAAGTAAAACACCAATATTATGAACATTATAAACGAATAAGGGATCATGCCAACCACATAGTTTTTGCAAAAAATCCAATCGAAACAACAAATTTGACGTCAAATTTGCTCCGTCATTCACCGAACCACAAAAATGGAAAGAATGCAGAGGCACGTAATAAGCTTCGTGTACTTTATCTCGACTGTACTTTAGCAAAAGTTTCGAGGCTGAACTTTTAGCCGAGACTGCCTTCCGACAAATACCTTAAGATTCCTATGAAAATTAAACATGGTTTATTATTTTAGAAAATTAATTTTAAGAGATTTCTCGGAAATTTTTTAATGATTTTTTTTTGCTAAAAAATTATTTTTTATGCAATATGTAAAAAGTGTTTAAAATAAAAACAAAATTGAAAAATAAATAAAAAATCAACAATTATTACTTTAGAAAAAATTCGATTAAGTTTAAATATATTTAGAAGTTTTGAAGAGATTCAAAAATAATTTTAAAATATATAAATATATATTTTTTAAACAAATATTAAAAAAAAGATTTTTCTGTTTAAAACTGATTGTTTAAGCTTTCAAGATAAAAAAATACACTTAAGATTGCTGTAAAAT
>JAAAKG020135529.1:0-13500 GCA_010014905.2 Druon quercuslanigerum | reverse complement strand
AGGTATGAAGATCGGGATACAAGGGACAAGGAAAGACAATTAATGGAAAGATGGGGAATGATTGAGGAATCAAAATATAATAAGGGGTATAAGATGATAAAAAAGGTAGGAGTACCCAACTATTTAGAGAAGAGGTAAGAGAGGGGATGTATTAGGAAAAGGAAGAGAACAGAAAGCATAGTATATGTCAGTGGGAGGAGGAAACATGGGAGCATATGTGGGAACGATGAAGGAGAGGAATGGAAGATAAGGAAAGCTGAAAAGACAATGTGGTAAAGATACCAGGGGAGGACCCATTGGGCAAAGAGTAGATAAAGGTGTTGGAGAGGGCTAAAGGGGCGAATAACAAAGTGTGAAAGTGAAAAAAATGGCAAAATGAGCATGAGATGGAAGAAAAGTGTAAGTAAGGAAAAAGAAAATGGAAGTCACCTAGATTAGAAGCGCTAAGATTTGCAAGTAGGTATTATCATGCATTGGTATAAGTAGATTAAGATGATGCAGAATTGTTGTAAATAGTTATAAATATTGTAAATGTTGTAAATAGTAAGGATAAGATAATATAAAGTTTGCAGATGGTCATGTAAGAAACGAAGGTCATGCAAACCGTTAGAAGACACATTATGAATAAAGAATATGAGTTAGCAACATTGTAGGAAATTTTATTTTAGGCCAACTATCTTTTGAGAGAAATCATTTTGCTCAATGAAAGTTTTTTTAATCGGTTTTCATGTTTTTTTTTAAGTGCTCGGGATTAAACCATGAAGATCGAACTCAGACGCGATTTTTAATTTCACGCTGTTAAATTTATTATTTAAATAAATATAATGTCAGAATTTGGCATTTTACGGATATATTTTTTTTCGCCGAAGAAAAGACAAAGGAAATGTCACTATCTATTAGAATTTTTGCAGAGAAATTTTATAAAAATAAATATTCTGTGTAAAATTTAATCTAATTTTATAAACAATTGATATAAAAAATGATTTTCATAAGTTTCTGAACTGTAACAAAAAACTTTCTCTTTTATAAAAATATGCAAATATAACCATTAATTAACTATTACCATTATCATAATTATTCTGATAAATAATTATTTTTAAATAATGATTTTCTCATCAAACAGCTTTCAAATTAATTCTAAATTATAATAAATAGCTGCAGAAAAATATGAATTTTAAATATTTGTATCTTTTATAACAGTATCATCAATAAATAAAAAAGTTAGCGTTTTCCATGAAAAGTAAATTATAATTCAGCTAGAAAGTCAGCTAAAAAGTAAATTTGACAGTAATTTTCAAATAATATTATTATTAAATAATAATAGAAAATGCGAACATTTTTGACCACTTATACTTACGGGGAGATATTTTTAAAAATAAATATAAATTAAGCGACTGGCATGTTACGCATTTCTAAATTATTAATCAATTTGAATGAATTATAATAAATAGTAAGACGCTTGTAGAGGCAGTGGGTCTAATCGGCCAGTTCAGAATTGAAAAGAAGATTTTTTTTGAATTTAAAATATTAGGTAACAAGAAATTGTGTTACGGGTAATACTTTTATAAATTGTAAACCTTGAAAATGTTAAAAATCGCAAAAGAGTGTAATAGATTAATTCTTTCAAAAGTATGGTCAACTGAAACAGAGACACATACATACCCACATACATTCTACATTGTCAGACATACCGACATATTTTTCAAAACCTGTTTTTAGGATTCAGAGGGTCTCCAAACGTGTGTATTGGACAAAAATTGGGGGGAGGGAGGTCTCACAAATCTAATGTCTTCTCTGATGATAATGTAAAAAGTCATTAGCACGATACTCAAGAGTGTCGTCTTCTTAAGTGGTAGTGACCTTCTTTCGTCAGCCATGTCCTCAAATATAAAATGATGAGTCAGATATTAAAAAAAAAAAATTGATCAACAAATCAGATTTTTAGGGAACAAGCATGATTTCAGTTCCTTTTCATTACCATGAAGCAGTGCTTAATTTCTACTTTTCAGAAGCAAAAAGTGACTTTATACGCAACTGACAAAAAATGATACATCTGTGAGCACGCATTTAGAGTTACTCGAACCTGTCGCCGCGAAAATTATAGTACCTGTTCTATTAAGATAAGCATAAAATATTAAGATTTGATCATTTTTTTATAAATGAAACTCAAGAATTGTAATAAAAATACAATCTGGTAAGTGTGAAAGCGATTACACTCACCGGTCACGCAAAGAAAATTGCTTAAAAAATACAGTATAAAGGACTATATACCTCTGCTACACATAAGCGGCTTATTTCGACTAACCTTTTCTCTTCAGCGGTCGAGGCAACGAAGTCACTAACCCCCCTCTTTTATTCTTAATTTATAAAATAATATAGCAGACGCACATATATGAATCACACATATGGATACTTGCTCATGTGCGCATACCTTTGCATACATATATAATCCAACAGTACCCAAAATTTCAAAATTTGTTTGTATTATATAATTTACCGTAAATTAAAAAAAAATTAATTTGTAAGATGTTTAAAAGATCGAAAATTATTAAAATTAACGAAATTATTAAAATGATCAAAATAAGAAAAGTATAAAAATGTCTAAATATTGTTGAATTTAAAAAAATTTAAACATTTTTAAACTTTTAAAACACATTAAAATTTATAATATTTTTTAATGGTATGAAATGTTCGACATTTCTTAAATGTTACAAAACATTTTTTTTAATCTAAACCGTTCAAAATTTTTAAGATCATAAAAACTTCCCAAATTTTCAAAATTTTGGAAATTACAATCATTTATAAAATGTCTGAAATTTTCCTCAAACTATGTAATTTATATTATACTTTTTTTGAAAACTATATCACATACACACATGAGGAAAGTTTGATAATTTTAAAAATGTAGGACATTTTAAAAATTTTTGAAATGTAGAAAAATTTGGAGAATTTGAACAATTAAAAAAAATCAGAATTATTAAGTTTACACAATTTTAGAAATTTTAAAAAATTAGAAAATTTAAAATTTTCTTTATAATTCAGAAATTTGGATAGTTTTTAAAAAATTTTAGAATTTTAGAATTCCTTGTAGTCACGGAGTCGATATTTGTGAAATGCGTCCTCACCTAGGTATAATGTTTTATCATTCGTGTATAAAGTCACTTTCTACTCCTGAAAAGTAGAATTTTAGTATCTCTTCGTATGAATAGAAAAACGCTGAAATTATGCATGTGTCCTAAAAAGTCAATTTTTTAAAAAATTTTCTTCTCGGGATGTCTGGCTCATCATATTATATTTAAGCATCAGGCGGACTAAACAAGGTCACTTCCACTTAAGAACGCGCTGCTTGCGAATATGGTTCTACTTACTTTCTTATTCGATAACTCACGCAATTTCGACGTTCAAACGTTCAAAATTATTATCAAATTGCGACCAATTTGCGTCCAAACGATTGATAAAAGATTTTTTTCAAATTAAAATGTGTTGTGGTCCTTGAAAATACCTCTCGAGTTTTGAAAATACAATATCTTCTTAAGCATTTCTATTGAAGCGACAAAAAGACCCCGCACAAAATATGAGTAAAAAGCCTTTTTGCTAAATTCGCTCTAACTTCGGGAAATACTTCTTGATGTAATGCTGATCCAAATTTGTTATGAGCATAACCCCCAGTAATCAAGTGGTCAGATATTAGAAGCTCCGAGAGGCAGTAGAGTGTGTTCTTTTTGTGTTTGTATTTGACCGATACCTACTCGAGATACATTTTTATATTTTGAAATTCTTTAAAGAAGATGGAGTAGAAAATAATAAAAATAATAAAATAATAAAAATTTGTTGAAAATATAATATATATTGACTAATGAACTATTAAAGATTAACAAATCAGAAACACGCGTTAGATGGTCGACAGTTCCTGTGTCATTGACGAGAGTAGACGTGAGTGAGTGTGCAAAAAATCTGATGACGTGTAGTTCAAGCTTTGCAGGAGATTGTGAATTTCATTGGTACAACTTCACATGGCAGCTATGTGACAATATATAAATTTTAGGAAATAAATTCTTAGAATTCTCTAATATCTTTTATTATCTCTGAATACTTTTAAATTTCTTAAACTCTTTGAACTGTTATGAAATTTCTAAATGCTCATGAGACAAGCGAATTATTTTAATTCAAACGAATTATTAGAATTCTCTGGTACTCCTTTAAATAATTTTGAAATTTCTCTTAATTCGCTTAAAACCATTACAATACACCATGAATTATTTTTAATTTTTGAATCTCACTTGTATTCTCTGAATTCTCTCAAATGTTATGAATTCTCTGGAATATTTGAGTTTTTGAAATACCTCTGGATTATTTGCAATATCTAAAATCTCTGAATTTGACGAATTCTCTGAATTCTTTTGAATTTTCTGAACTATCTAAATTGTTCTAAATTTTTTGCATTCTCATGAGACCACTAAATTCTTTTTAATTCTCTTCAAATCATTTAAATAGAGCCTAGATTTTCTCTTTTGAATTGTAACTCAATTGCAGTAAGTCAATTTATCGTACTTCACTGGTGCACAAATTTTTTATAACATCCTTGCCGATACTTTTTATTTTACAGTAAACAGGTTCCACTAATTAACGAACCTAATTAAAAGTATAGTCAAACGTAGTCGACCAGATAAAAATTCCACACAAAATATGTACTGGACATTTCTAACACATGCGTCCAAAATTGAAGACCAATTTAATCCTTATTAGATGATTACTCATTGTAATTAGACACTTAATCGTTTAATTTATGGTTCAAAAACTATCCCGGTAGTTTTTACTATAAATAATGAAACTGGCGAGACTTCACTTTTACGCCTGATTGGAATTATTGTTGCTGCCATAATCGAAAGTCATGTTTTACAACTAATTTAAACAGTTTTTCTAACAGGGCAGGCAGCAGATAAAGTCTCATTTTGACGAAAACCTCTTATCTACTTCGAAAAAGAGGCCAAATGCCAATGAAGTTGGAAATTATTCATTTACGCTTCTCATGATTTTTAGAGAATAATGCATTACTGGTGGCATGATTGAAATTATTAATATTTTTAAACTTGTTTCTCGAAGGTTAGCAAAGTAGCGAATTGCATAGAAAATTCTCATTATTTTCAGGAAAAAATGCATCAGATCCACAAAGAAAAACGCTGGTGTTAAATTTTTAGCAGTCATATTTATTCCTATAAAATAAGTTGCACATCTGGGCATCTAGGGTAATGTATCATTTTGAGACTGCATTTTGGCTCATGCTCAGAGTTTTGGAGTGCTGAACCGCGCTGTCAGCCACCTGAACACCCGTCAAAGCAACTATACGCTTTGCGACATTATACTAAACAATAGGTAATAAGCAAACTAATTGGATACTAGTTACTTAGAATAAAATTATATCTTCCGAATGCAACTTCCAAATATTAGGTTAGCCATGGGCTTCGGCATTTAAACTAAAGCTAATTATATATAATATAATATATATATATATATATACATTATATATTATTATATATATTATTATATATATAATATCTATATGATATATATAATATATAATATAATTAGGTATTTTCACTTCAAACACCAATCAATTTCGATGCAGGCAGTCATGACTTAGTTTTTCGATCCCGGCTTTGGTGGCTTGAATGTCATGTCGGTGTTGACTAACCTTTGATTTGAAAATTGTACTATGGTAAGTACAATTTTTCTTTCAAGAGACTAAATGGCTGGTTATGGCGTTTAATCAGTGATTAAAGTAACAGAACCCTGAAATTGAAGTGCATGTGCAGTGAGTGCAGTATACAGGAAGGAAATGTCGCTCTGTTTTACGATGATATTTTATCCTCATCTGATGACGATGATGATGAAATGTTTTACCATGTTCAGAGAAGACCACGAAAATTTAGAGAATAAGTGAATTGAGTGCTCATTAAAAAAAGCCTAGTTGACGTTTGCATTGCGTCCAATTTGAGGTTAGATAAACCCGATAATTAAAAAACAAAGACTCGCTTTTTCATAGAAATATATGATTATTCTGTACTCACATCTTCAAATTTGTCCGACATAATATAATCAACCATTATTTCCTTTTGTAAACTACACAATTGCCACTTCTCTTCTATTGCACTTGAACCACACGTAAATTTAAACTTTAGGCGTCTTATCAGAAGATGGCGCCTATATAATATAGCGCCGAGTGTTAAAGAAGAATTTCGTTTTAACCAATCAGAGTCGCCGTTACAATAGAAAGACCTATAAACTAGACTTTATTGGGAACAGAGTATACTATTAGCTAACCAGAGGTTGAAAATGCTTGATAGAACGCATCGCTGGTTAACGTACATTTAATCATTGATTAAAAAATATTCATGATTAGTTAATCATGGAATTAATCAGAGTTGGTGAATTCGGTTCTAATGCGAAATTTTTTATCGATTTTTGGTTAAAAGCTCATCGTTTTGGTAAAACATTTAACTACTTCGTTAAAAACTTAATTTATTTGGGTAAAAACGTATTTCTCTAAATTTAAATTTAAATATTCTATTTATTATTATAAGTTCTTCTTTTTTTGTAGAAAATTGATCTTTTTTCCTAAAAGTTGGTCTCTTTTGTTATAACATTTATCTTCTGGATTGAAAATTCAATTTTTTAATTATAAATTAATTTTTTTGATGTTAGTTGCATAATATTAGTTAAAAGTTCAATCCTCTGGTTAAAGAAATCTATTCCTAGTAAAAATAACAGATGCGAGATAGTGACAGCTGAAATATGATTTGGCATAACAATAGTTTTTTCCTGATGAACAACGACAAATTTTTAATTTGTGTATGGTATTGTTACAAGCAGTACGAATATTAAACATTTATATCTTTCTGCAGCTATTTGTCATCTTTTAGAATTAATTTAAAAGTTGTTTGAACATACAAACAATACGTTAAAAAGAAATTCAATTTGCGAATCAGAATATTTATAATAATGGTAATTAATAACTTACGGTTATTTTTTATTTTGAATACTACTTCTACGACATATTCACGCATTTTTGATTAGGATAAAGTTTTTTGTGTTGGTTGAACACCTTATGACAAACTTGTTCATTAAAATTGTTTGTAACAATTTTCCTTAGTCTTCAACTGGATATTTATGTTCCTGAAGTGTGTCTGCAATGTTCATAAAAGATAGCGACTACTCTTAAACCCGTTCTTGGGTGAAAAAATTCATAAAATGTCTAATTTTGATGTTCTATTTCCTTAAATAATAAATTTCACAGAGTGAAATTAAAAAATCGGACGTGCAGTCATTCTGCAGGATTTAAAACTGAGCACTTAAAAAAACGTCAACATCGTTTAAGAATAGTAGGTTGTACTGGATTATCCTATTATAAAAAGGACATGCATTTCGGCATGTAAAAATTATGCTATGTGAAACGTTTATATCGAGTGAAATTCATTGATAGTTTCTCTAAAAATAGTAGAAAAGGAGTAAAGTAGTAAAAAAGCCCAATAAAACTGTTTTTACATGAAACAAAAAAATTCTGTGGAGTTATCTTAAAAACGTTGAGAAATGCGTGAAAGCTGACATTTTGAGGATTTCCCAAAAAGGGATGGTTCTCGGCCAACTAGAACTAAACCAGTAAACAGATTAACTTTTGACCCACTACAACTAACTTAATAAAAACATTTTTTTAAATTGTTAAGTTATTTTAAAAAAGGTTCGAGATACGATCTAAACCAGTTAAAAGATTTTTTAAATAAAAAAAAAATTAAATTTTGTTTTGGAACAACTCAAAACAACCCGACAAAAATATTTTCAAAACAATAATAAAAATTTGGAATTATATCGAAAATGATCAAGCATACGTAAAGACTTACCAAATTTTAAGTTTTACGTAGATCAGGATTGTTTTCGACAAACTGAAACTAACCCAGTAAAAAGATTTCCAAAAGAAACAAATTATCAAATGGTGATGGTCTTCAGCCACTACGACCTAACCCATTAAAAATATTATTAAAGGCAAAAAATGAAACCGATGAATTATTTCAAAAACGGTAAAACGTATGCGAAAACTTTAAACAATTATATAAATAACAATTTGTATTATCAATTACGATCTTTTATACATGTTTCGATTCACAGCAAATTTTTAATCTTCGGCGTGCGCCGAGGATACTTTCCCCGCTAATTTTTCCAAGCCCGTTCCCTTGGCAGTGGTTTCGCTAGATAGTAGATAGGTACAGTAGGAATCTCGTTAATCCATTCATGCGCGTCACTAATTAGATGACGAGGCATTTCAAAAGATATTCTGGCAGAGGGCAAATTTATTCGGATTAAAAATAATTGAATGACGAGTCCGGACTGATTAAGATTGTATCAGATTGAAGTTGACGTTCGTTCAAAAATTGAGAAGTATTGAAAAGAGTTTTTAGATGAGCCTCGGATTCACATATTGGGGGCATGGACTAAAAAGGGTGAAGAGGTGTGTTAGGATTGAAGTTTATTTTGCCGCCCGAATTGATAGGTTGTGTGATTCACTCGATTTGCAGCTTTAAATTTGCAGGTTAAATTCAACACCAGATAACCAGAGCCTCGGAACCATTCATTTTGAATTTGGGATTGTAACACGGGTTGAAAAGAGATACAGAGGATTGAACACTTGCTTGTTATAGTTTCGGATAAATTCGAATTGGTTCAAACAGCAACAAAAATTTAAAATATATTACAAAATATTTTAAATGAAGAAAACGCGCGCACTCAAGCGCGTGCTCGATCCCGCGAACAATAAATTCCCGATTCCTCCCACTGTGCGGCGAATCTCTGCTTTTTTCAGTATAAAACTAAAATGGTTAATGTGCCATACATAGTTAGTTATTTATATGACGGGCGCGCAACCCGTATAAAGTGGAGCTCTCCTGGCGCTGTCAGTAGTTGACCCCAGACCTCTTGATGAAGCCCAGTATGTCAACCCACGAAAGAATTGAAACTTTCTCAGGTTCAAAGGAATAGGACGCAAGGGTCTGATGCCTGAGCCTAGCTAACGGCGGGAACTGGCATAGTACATGCAAAGATGTTTCATCATCCCTGCCGCATCTCCTTCACTCTGTCGAGAGGTTATACTCCATCTTGTGCATATGGTAGTTCAAGTGGTTATGCTTAGTGAGCATCTGATTTACTGCCCTTACGTCTTTCTTTGGCAAACCCAGGATTTCCCTGGCTCTGTCCATTCGGTACCTAGAGCCCAGGACGGACTTCGCCTGTCAACAACCCTGGGCTTGCTCCCAGTATTCTCGATGCTTTGTGTTGGTCCAGCTTTTGATGGTAAGACCAATCGACAACCTCACTCCTGTTTTTAAACTAGAATGTGGGAGTATCACCTCGATTCAGAATTTCCATATCAGTGCCCGCTAGATATTCGATTAAATCTTTTCCACTCTCATTGATATTTATGCTCCCACACACCGTACGGTGAGAGTTCGCATCAAAACCCAACAGCAGAGGAATTCTGTTCTCTTGGCAGTGTTGAATTAGAATATCCACCTCTCTAGGAGGTGAGGTTCCATCCGCATCACCAGGGAAATAAGCCAAGGCAATTACCACCTCTAGTCTTTCTCCGCTTTCGCCCCTAAGCCTCACCTTAATAACAGTAAGATCCCTGGGGCAGAGCTTAGGCAAAAAAATCGCATCCATACCCTTGACAGCTATGCATGCCCTTGGCGTTTTTTCGAGCGGCCCCTTATAAATGGAGCCACACCCTGAGAAGCTTCTATCTATCCCTGTGTAACCAGGGTTCTTGGATTAGGGCGAACCCTGTCCGCATCGCTGACATGCGTGTGACTAGAAGCGCCAAGGCGCCTTTGCTGTGGTGCAAATTAATCTGCAACATGGAAATTCCCGTCTTAGATATTTAAAGGCAAAGCCAAGGAATCCCCGGATGCACCTGGATTTCCTTAGGGTCTCGTTTGAGTCACCCTTAAGGTAACCCTACAAGCCCCCAAATATGGTCGTAGTCTAGAGCTGCAAGAGATCTGATCGCTGATTCAGGAAGACCTACTACAAGAATCCTGCCACTCTCCTTCGGCCTAGACCCTTGCCCAACGGAATATACCTTTCCTGCATCCGTCTTTAGAGTAGGGTTTTGAAAGCTCAGGCACCTCAGAATGGTCGTCGGACTTGCTGGTTTCCCGTGAACCAGAACGATCGCTCTGCGGTACCTTTGCAGGCATTCCGTTCCCCTGAACTCCAGGTTTAATTGTTTTGTGTTTATCAGATGTAAAAAGTCTCATAAAAAACTAGGGAAAAAGAAAATATCCCCTGCAGAGACCCGCATGCAGGGGTCCGGTCTAAATTATTATTATTTTTAAAATAACTGTCATTAATTTGAGTAGAAAAAACGTTTATGTTTTTGGCCAATTCTATTCACCAAATAAAATTTTAATTACAAAATTCTAACTCCTTTATTTTCACTTATAGTTCACCCAGTAAGTGGCAATAATTTTAATTTTTTCAGAATCAGACGACTCTTCTGCCGATAAGAATTCAATGACATTAACCTTGAACAATAATAATATCATAATATGCTAAATTAAAATTTTTGATAAAGATAAAAACTAATTGCAATATTTAATCTAAGTACAATATATACACCATGCACAATTTCAAAAAGATCAGTCCGCGGTGATCTGCTAGATTTTCGGTTGGTTTTAAAATTTGAGGGATATTTTTCTTTTAGGTAAATAACAAGAATGCAGAAAAGAAACATATCGCATAATTAGTATTTCGAGAAGATATGGAAAACCATTTGCATTTAAGCAAAATCAATAAATACGGTTCGAATCACTTAGTATAGTTATGAAAATTAAAATATAACACATTAAGAAAAAGTACAATGGTAATTATGTATTTTTTGTACATATGATTACTTACGTAGGAATAAAGCAAATGCCACTTTTTCTGACATCCGGAAAATTAAATTTAAACTCTCAAACAATCTTTTTTTCGCAAAAGATTTTTTGCTGTACAAAAGTGAAGAATTTACGATGTATGCCGAGAAACGTAAAATCTTGAAGAATGATAAAAGTCTTTTTCACTCGTACCCTATATGGATATATAGGTGGAGGCCTCAGGTAGTATTTGAGCACACGCGTCGAGTAGGTTACCAAGACTCGGCGCCAACAAAAACTATGTCAAGATCGAGCAATCTGTAAAAGTGGTAACGAAAAATTCATCAAATACAATTGGTCTTTTAAATTAATTTGAACTCTTCACCATTTTCCGATGATTTTATTTTAATTTTAAGCGTAATATGCAGAAGATGAATTTTTAAACTTCTTGTAAATAACCGCAAATTCTTTGGAAAATTAAAATCCTTCAGTTTATAAGGCTTATAAATTGTCAAAAGTAATTTTTTATTTTTTATCTGAGAACACTAGCGTATTTTCAAACTCACTAAAATTTTTGGAAAAAATTTGATTTGAAAACATTTATTTTAGTAGCAACTGCTTTTAGAAATTCTTCACCTGAAAGAACCATTTTGAGACCATTTTTTACTTAACATTTTTTTAATTTTCAAACGATTAAAGTACGTTTTTAATCTCAAAGTAGTTAATTGTAAGCATAGATGTACCTTGATTAAAAGTTTTAAGAATATTTTTAGCGTACATTGTGTACATTATGTCTGAAAATATCTCAGTAAGGTATCGAAGTACAATTTAGTGAAGTTTAAAAAATTGAGAAAGCTTTTTTTAGAAATTTAAAGTAAAAAAGTATGTAACATTTTCTTTCATTCACGTTTCCCAAACCATGAATTTAAAATAGGAAATTGCTTCGTAATATTAGAAACAGTTTCGTTTTTTAAAAATATTATCCTCTTCCTTGGGGGAAAAACATTCTTGCAAATTTTTTTTTAACAATAAAACTCTCGAAATATAAAATTAATTATATTCTACTAATTTATATTTTGTTATTACTATTTTATTTACTGCATGAATCAATATGATGGGATCTTCTAATTTCTTTTGTAACTCTGATAGCAACCTCACGCATCTAACATTTATTTTTTCATGGACTAAATAATTTACTATCAGATCAATTTAAATTCATTCTAACCAATTTTAGCAGTAAAATAAATTAAAAAATAAATAAATTTAATTGATAAATTTGTCCATGACGCATGTTTTTGGTGGAATCTTAGAAAGTCGGATTCCTGACAAACAGGTAAGTTTAATCAGAGAACGCTATATTCACAATAAATAGGACACATTGTGAAACTCGAGAACAGGCTGCGACTTCTGAAAAGCGTAAGGTATTTACAAGAAAATGGCTTCTTCACGAAAAAATTAAAGTTATGTAAAGTTATGTACACACTTAAGCCATTTTACTGAACGATTTGTCAATATTATTAATACTAATTGAATTTGGAAAAATAAAATTTTATTTCTTGCTGTTTGTGAAATGGTATAATATTAACATTTCATTAGGCATACAATATATAAATAACCCAGGTACTGCATTTTCACTAAACCAAATTAAAAAATAAACAACAAGAAATGTACCTTCAAATATAGCAGAAAAATATATCTTTAACTAAGAATGGTCCCATCCGAGATACAATATATGGAGCCCCTATTTTTATAAGGAAATCTGCAATGATAAGGACAACCCTTATTTGATCGAAATCTTCTTGACTATTTATTCGGCAGTGTACAAATATGACGTTTCGGAATCAGACCGATTCCCTCATCAGATATCTCAGCTCATTTCGTAGAAAGTTATAGATTAAAATCGAAAAAATTTTTGAGTTTAGAAATACAAAAATTATACGGATGGCAGCGTGTGTTGTACCCTTCGTCTCTATCTTAGGAAAATTTATGCAAAATATTCAAATTGTTCAGTCGTAATTATTTCCAAATTTCTCCATGTTAATTAAATGGGATTTTGAAGTACCCGTTCGCATGTGTTATTATTCGAATTTCCAAAAAAGACAAATTACGAATTTCCTTTTTCGGGAAATGGAAACTTTAGGGGGGGGGGTGTCTTGTCTTGTAGCTCTAAGAGTATTTTTTGGACCACCTTAGTGGGAACATTCTCATCGCGCCCTACGCGCGTCCTGGCAACTTTGATCTCGCTTGGGGCATTCACCTCGCGCTGCACACTCAGTTTTTGTATTTACCCCACATTTGTGCGCGAGCCTATCAAATGAAAGGGCAAAGCATCGAAAACTGTCATTGGAAGATTGTGAATTCTCTTTTGTTAAAGCTCCTTCGCCTTTCACAAACACATTATCTGGGGTTGCTTATTCAGATATTGCAAAATAAAGTATAAACCTTATTTTTTACGATTACAAAAACTATGGTTTTCGAAGGAAAGAGTGAGAAAACAATATGCAACATTGTATTGAATGGTAAGAGAATTGAACAAGTTGATAAATTCGTATACCTTGGTAGCCTATTTACTAGGGACGGTAAGGTAGATGAGGAGTTA
>JAAAKG020135528.1:0-13500 GCA_010014905.2 Druon quercuslanigerum | reverse complement strand
GTTCAATAAATATCTACAAATTTGTTATTATTTATTTCTTTAAAGACAGCGTAGTTGTTTTTTTAATCCTAATGAAAACATTGAAAATAAAAAAATAAAATCCATAGAAAAACGACACAAGATGCAGTAAAATGTCTATTGAAGAAATTGTTTTTGTTTTTGATAAGACACGCGTACATTTTTAAACTATAGAAATAAAAAAAATGAATGATACTTTTAATTCAATATGCATATATATGTATATTATAATTTCTAATAGTACAAATTTATTGAAATAATACAGTTTTCAGGGTAGCTGAGAATAAAAATAATTACAAAATAAAGAACGAATATTAAAGTGATCACGCAAAATGAAATTCTTACTTTATTTGGAAATATCTGAATAAGCAGTTCTAAATTTTAGTACATACAGAAAAGTTTGAAATTCGGCTAAAATGAAGTGCGAAACTTGAGAAACATGTTAAAATTTTTTTCGTTAAAGCCAAAGGAGCTTTAAGAAAAGAGAATTCATGACCGCCAAATTAGAGTTGTTGATGCTTTGACCTTTGATATAAAAAGATATTTGCATCAATCTGGAGTATAAACACCGGGCGCGCAGTGCGAGGCAAATCCATTGTCAAGCGCGAAGCGTGCGGTAAATTTACCATCGACCGCGAAATCAAAAAGGCGCACAAATATTATTTATATCCTCTTCGACCGAATCTGTTTCAAATCAGTCAGGGTTCTACACTTAAAATTGAAAAATTTCTCGAGGATGAAATATGTTATTTTTTAGAGGAAATCAGACGATATGTATTTTTTCGATTTGAAAAGTAATTAATTTAAAAATTTAAAAAAGGTTTAAAATTAACAAAACAACGGCATATTAAAAAAACTTCGAAATTTTTAGCAAAATCCACCCTTACCTTTTTTGACATTGTTTTTTTAATTTATATTTTGATAAGGAAGATATGCTAGCTAAATAATTTTTGTAGCTGGGCGAATTTTTTGTCTGACAATTAATTTTTCTACTTTTTTGCGGAAACAATAACTGATACGAAAAAAATTTAAGATGAAAGTTTGCAAGTCTAACAAAGTTTTAAAAATGTCTTTTTATTTTGCGATATCTTTCATCGTTAAGGAAAAATATTTAAAGATTGCATTTTTAAAGAAAAAATTCTGCTGGCCTAATGAACCCAGCCGGCACGAAATTTAAAGAGGTTTTTGGAACGTTTTGCAGACGTTTTTAGATCGTAAGGTTTAAAAGACGTTTTTAGAACGTCCAAAAAAACGTTCTAAGTCAGGTCAAAAAATGTCATAAAACGTCCAATGCTCCAAAAATACGCCCTAAGAACGTTTTTGGAACATTGTATGTTTTTAGATCGTTATTTGGCCTGACTTAGGACGTTTTTAGAACGTTCTGAACACGTCCTGGGATATTCGTGCCCACTGGGAATCGTTTAGCTGGCATGATTCTGATAAAAAGCCTTTCTTCTATTAGCAAAAACTTTGCAAAAATTTTGAAAAACTAAAAAAGATGGGATTTTTCAAAACAATTTTTTTAATTTCTTCAGATGTTAAGAAAAAAATAAAAAAGGTTTTCTGGAAAAATCCACCTCCTATTTTGTTGGACATTTTTTTCACAATTTCTGCCAATATATAAGAAACATATTTTGTCACCATCATTTTTCATAGAAATTTTTAGACGTGCAAACTTTATTCCTAATATTTTTTCCTATCTGTCATTGTTTCCGAGAAAAGTATAAAATTCGATTGTAAGAAAAAAATCTCCGGTTGATCAGGAATGAAGATGACAAACAATATTAAAATGAAGTTGTTAATATCTTTAATTTCTTCAAAAGTTATAGAGGTTCAAATACTTCAAATACTTGTCAGAAAATGTTTTCTTGGAAATCGAAAAAACACGCATTGCCTAATTTCTTCTAAAAAACGACATATTTCCTCCCTTAGAGATTCTGCAATTTCAAGTCTAAAATCCTGTCTTAAATGAAATGAATTCGATCCTTGAATCAATCTTTTTGCATGTCTCCGATTAAAGTTATTAGTTTAGAAATAAAATTTTCAAAACAGGCACAGTATATTGAAATTAAATTAAAACCTGATATATGTTGCCATGCTTAGATCCCATTGCAGTAATACAATCATTAAATTATTTTCCTATTGCTATAATTTACCATTACTGTTTATCTTTTAATAAATGTTCGAGTCGATAAAATATTTTCTGATAATTGCGTAAACATTTTTGAACTATGTATGTGCTTATATTTTTCACTTTTTCAAGTTCAATCAGCTACCAATCAGCCGCGCAGGCCGATTGATGGTATTAGTTCCTCATTTTGTCAGCATGCAGCGCTAGTGGAAAACTGCCTGTACCCCAAAAGGGGCGGTGGTGGTATGTGCGCTTACTATCTGGTTTTTCGAAAAAATCCGTTACCTGCTAAAAAATTCTAAAAAAAGTGGTATAGCAAACGATGTGAATTGACTACCAAAAATGCACTGTCAGTAAAAGTCGCATCTGAGAGGTTCCAGGTCTGGAATATCAGAGTTGTGAACCAGATCAGCGATTTTCCTTAAGCTGAAAGAAATAATAGTGTTACATAGGTAAGACATTTTGGTAAAATATTTTTGAGAAAATTTCAGAATTGTAGGATTTACGTCACATTGAACTTTCATGATGAATTTTTTTGAAAATACTCCACCTCATAAATTTTAAATCGATTTTTATCAAAATACATAAAAAACACTTGGGTGGAGCCCGTTACCCCCATCAGTCACGGACCCCCCCCCTTCCCTCTCTGGCTCCTAGACTATCTGAAAGGTACAGAAGCTTCCTTTTATCACTTGCCACACTTTTCCCATTCTGAGACCAAGTAAGACAGTTAAATAAATAATCACAGAAAGAAAAACACAAGTTTCATTTTTTTATTTTAATTGAAAATTCCCGCCAAACCAGATGCGATTTTCACCGACAGTGCATTTTTGGTAGTACGATCAAGTATGGCTTCACTATTAAACCCAACAGCTATTGGTCGGCTTTCTGCTGAATTCCCGTCGTTTTATACACCACTTTACTCTCATTTTTTAGCAGTTACAGGATTTTTTTCTCTACAAAGCAGATAGTAAGCGTACATACTGCCATCAAAAAACCCGTTTCGGGATATAGACAATTTTTAAAGTGCATTTTTAAAACCTCAAACCCGAATTATTATCAGCCGTTGGTAAGTTTTAAATGTTTCAGAGATTTCGACATTTTTGTAATCATGAAAGAAGCAAAAAAAAATTATAAAAAGCAAGTTACTGGAAAGCTCCAGACGCTCCAGAAAGTTGCCTGACGAGTGTGCATCATGCGTTGGCACGTTGTTTTCAGAACTTAATCGAAAACTCAAATCTGATGCCAGGCTTTATGCTCCAGGGTATTACGTATATGTGACCTAAAAAATATGACGTTAAAAATCCATCTGAATTTTGACCGATAACTTGTCTTCCAACATTTTATAAATGTGTTACAGCTATCATTGCAGATAAGGTATATTGTCATTGCGAAGAGAATTACATCCTTAAAGAAGAACAAAAAGAATGTTGTAAAAACTCAAGAGGCAGTAAAGTACTATTAAATATAGACATTAATGGCAAGACTCAAGCTCGTAAGCATCAAAGGAATTTACACATAGCATACATTGATTATAAGTAACCATGACCTTCCGTGCCGCACAGGCTGGGTACCATCTAAAAGTAAGTCGCGAACTAAAATGTAATTACGTGTTGGTACACGTATTTGTTTATTTTATTTGAATGTGTGTGCGAATTAAAAGTACAGAAAATAAACAAATTAATTCAAAATTATACAAATTTTAATCGAAAAATGCGCAAATACTGTTTCCTGCAACATTTTTCGGGATCAATTTGTACAATTCTGCATTAATTCTTCAATAAGTGAAGAAATCAGATACTTGATTTCATTCGTACCTTCCGCCTGGTGCCGTATGACTAGGTCCCTTACAAAAATATATGATAGGAAAAAAATGAGAAGCGTGTCATCTTTTTTTTTTCATTTTTTTCTTGTAGTTTTTTTGCGACCACAGGAAAACGACAGGAAAAACTACAAGTAAGACGATAGCCGAAAATGACGTGCCCTAATTTGCCATAATATATAATAATATCGTGTAGACGTCATGCACGTCGCACGCATACTGTGGTCAATATTATACACGTAAATCGAGTTTTAAAAACATCAGTTTCTATCTTTCAGATTGTAATAGAAAAATCCCAATCTTCCTATCCATGTATATCCGCCACTAATCCGCATGTATCCTTTTCTTTCCACTCCAAATCCCTATTCTAGTGTTTCTATTCAAATGAATACTTCGTTTATCCACGAATATCTTTTTCTGTCCGTTAGCCAATCCAAAATCTTGTCTTCCTTTTTCAATCCCTATCTTCTTATCTGATTGAATCTTTTTATATCTTTTCTAAAATCTAAGATAGCTTTATAGTCTTGAATCCCAACCTTTCTATCTAAATAAATCCACAGCTTATCCCGCTCTATCCTTTTCTATCCGTTAGGCAATCTAACATTTCGTCTGACTTTTTAAATCCCTATTTTCCTATCCAACTCAATCCGATTCTATCTCTTCAGAAATATAAGATAGCCCTATTTTCTTGAAGCTTAGGTTGTCTGTATAAATGAATCCTCAGCTTATCCATCTCTATACTTTTTTATCCGCTGGGCAATATTAAATTCCGTCTATCTTTTTAATCCCTGTTTTCCTGCCCACGTGAATCCATTTCTATCTTTTCTGAAATGTCAGATAGCCCTATCTTCTAGAATCCTAGTCATTCTATCCAAGCGAATCCTCCGCTTATCCACGTCTATCCTTAGCTAGACGTGCGCTACTTGACGTACATCCCTGACTTAGTACCAGCGGGGTTCAGTAGGTGGCTAACTGTAAAAGCTAGGCACAAGAGAAAACATTTGCACCATCTATAACTGGAGAGTCAGCAGACGCCTTTGTAGTATTCGAACTTCGACTAGCATGTTTTAAAGCTAGGGAATTCGTTGTTAGCGGTACATAAACCCTTGCTGGTTTAAACTATTTTGAATAAGAATACTACAGTTTTTGAGTGGATTTAAATGGACAAAAATTAGAACGATATATAGTTTGTAGTGGGTGGTCAGTGATAGAGAAAGATAGACAGTTGTACAAAACATGGATAGAAAAAGATAGACAGTTTTTACAGTAAGGGATAGTGTCAGGGATGCAAAGAGCTAGATCTCAGTAGACGCAACGAGTAGGGCGTGGAAGGAAAAAGATAGAGTTTGTGGGATACAAAGTATGCATTTGGGAAGAATCGAATAACTCTAGCTTTTTTCTATCCATACATTTCTATCTTTTTGAATCTTTTTACGTAATAGTCACATTTTTATTGAAGGTAAAAATGCAGCCTACATTCATAAACGATGCACATACGAGGTAAGCAGCATGGTTGGTCTGCATATTACAAACTTTTAGCTAGATATCTTCTTTCGTGTGGAATTGGTGTGATCGGAAAAAATGCCAGTAAGGCAGGAGTCGAACAATTGACACATGTCTTTCAAATAAATAACATGTGCTTCAAATTACACTTCGACTGGATTCGGCAAAGTGGTGTCGGAACGCGAATATCTCTGTCATGTGCAGTAGTTATTCCTTTATATTTTTAGGTTATGTAACGCCATGTGTCAATTTAAAAATACAGAAGAATTACCCATTACAGAGATATCTGTTTGAATGCTTATACCAACGAGGTCAGCTGAATTGGGATGAATTTGGATTGCACACGCGGATTGAAAATGAGTTTCAAATGTACGCCACATTAAGCGTGCGACGTGTATGACGTGTGCACGATATTATTATAAATTATGGCCCATTATGGCGCTTAATTTTCGGCTGTCGTCTTACTTTTCGGTTTTCCTATGGTTTACCTAATCGTTTTTCCTATCATTTTCCTGTGATCGCGAAAAAAACTACAAGGAAAAAATGAAAAAAAGATTACACGCTCGTCATTTTTTTCCTTATTTTCGTAAGGGTTGCTTGAAGTCCTAAAACTTAACGAAACTTGCCCACGCATAATTGACATTCTAAGTCGTGCGAAGATGCTTTGAGGTAAAAGAATCATTTTGACCATGGTTAAACCCATTGAACAAAACAATATTTCATGGGTTCAGAATATATGATAATGAGGATGGTCATTAAGTCCCCCAACCTCTGTACATCGATGACCTGAAGCTATACGCTAGTTCAGACCAGAAGCTGCAGCAAATAATCGATGCCACAAAGCAGTTTTCCAATTATATCCGCATGGAGTTCGGACTAGATAAATGCAGAATGTAGGCACCGCAGAGTTAGAGAACCAGTTCGAAAGTGACATCGAGGGAATAGTGATTGGAGAGTTATACAGGGTGTTCCAAAAGTCTCGATACACCTAAATATCTCTCTAGGTAAATATTTTTTCAAAAAGGTCAAGGTCATTCTTGAAGTACTTTTAACGAGGAATACAGTGGTGACCTTGAATTTGACTTTGAACTTGATCTTCAAGGTTATTTCAAGGTCAATTTTGTTTTTTAAAATGAGAAACCCTATTTTTGACAACGGCAATCGAAAGAGCGGGAAATTTTACGTCCAAACATGTACTCAGTTCATGGATTGGGACCAATCTGAAGTGCTTCAGCTCAGGGGTTTCCAAAAAGGTCGAGATCATTCTTGGAGTAACTTTTAACGAGGAATACAGTTGTGAATTTACGGACTAGCCCTTACTCAAATTTTAATCAGAATCAAGAAGGCTAAACTTATAACGCAGATAAACACATCGACTCAGAGGCCGAACAATGGCTTGTTTACGTTCCGAACATCTTCCGAGCAATTCCGTGGACAACCGAGACTAGAATCTGACGGGAGTACGACTGTAGTTACAAGTTTAACCTTCGTTGTTGTAAATTGATACTTCGATAAGAAAGGATTCCAGTCAGATTCTAGTCTCGGTTGTCCACAGAATAAATATATATTATATTGGGATGTTACTATCGAAAATGATCATCACTTATGAGCCAATCGACCTAACATCGTGATGCGAGAGAAAAAATTGGAAGAGTCTACATCATCGACATAGCTGGTCCAATTAACCGAAATTTGCAGTCAACCTATATAACCAAGATCCATAATTATGGCGAGTTAAGGCATGCAGTAAATATCATATGGTGGAAATTGAAGCATTCATTTACTCAACCCATTGTCATGTGAGCTACAGGCAATGTGCCCAAGTACCACCATAGTTGTCTGTGGTGGAGGGGAGGTGATACCCGTACTTGGCGCGTCCCCGGGTGGCGGATAGGGGAATACTCGCTGGAAACAGAGGGTAGGGCTGAAATAAAATAGGCCCCGCGGACCAAACACACTAAGAACCCCAAGTCAAGGCGTTAAAAACCGTGCCGAGGACTGAGTGGCACCAGGGAGATACCAAACGGTATCTCTAGGATACCAGGTCGCCTCCTAGAGTATTTAGACCTTACCCCCGCATACGGGGCTCTGCGGAGATGGACCTCTACTTCCCTAGCTTCTCGTGGGACTAATATGGAAGATTTTAAAAATGAACTGGAAAGAAGTATATGTGATTATTTGTAAGATTTGACGGATGAGCCGGATGCGAGAAGAAGGCCGGAGGCTTTGAGGGATTTACAAAGAAGGGAGGAGAGACTACTTAAGGTTAAAAAAACCATTGACGAGTTGATGTCTACATTAAATGAAATGCGGGACTTCTGTGAAACGAAGAAAAATATGTTTCTTCCTATCAGAGTAGGACTGGAGAAGGCGCTAAACATTATGCCTGTATTGCGAGTGGATGTACTTGATGCAGAGGCGCTCTTTCAGAATGCTATTGAGAGTGTCGGGGAGACCGCAAAACGGAGAACGGTAGTCCGAATGAAGAAGGATAGGACGAGGAAGGACACAGTCCAATGCGGGACTCAGACCGAAGAAGCCGTGAAAATTCCCATTTCCCATGATAGGAAGCGAGAGAGGGAGTTCACACCGAATCCCGTGGAGGTAGGTCCTTCTAAGCAGTGGAGTAAGCAGCCGCGAATTCGTTGCGCATGAACGCCCACGACCTCGTACGCAGATGTGACGGTAGGAGAGCTACCAATCGCTTCCAAAAAGACGAACAAGAAGAAGACAAGACGCGCTCGACTTGAGGCGGTTTTTATCAAACCTGCCAAAGGTCGCAGTTTTGCGCAGGTCCTTAGAGACCTCAAGGAAAAGGTGAATCCTGACGCTTTTGGTGTGAAGATCAGGGGAGTCAGGAAAACTCGGAATGTGTTTAGTAGAAGTGCTAGTAGAGGTCGGACCAGCTGTTGGTGGCAGAGGCAAATTGTCGGCTGCCATCAAGCAGGCTGTTGGTGGTGAGGCTCGAATGTAGAAGCTCGTCCCATGTGTTGAGGTCGAGATTCTCGACCTTGATACAACAACGGTGAAGGAGGAGGTCGAGGCGGCTATCTGAAACCACTTCAAAGAAGCTGTCGGTGGGCTGAGGATCAATCTCACGAAGAAGCCCTTCAGAGATACTCTGAGGGCATTTGTGGAACTGGGAGAGGAACTGGCAGGGAGATTGGTGCGAACAGGGCACCTGAAGATAGGATGGGTTTCCTGCCGGGTTCGGAAGCATGTTGAAGTGGATCGGTGTTATCGTTGCTTGGGCTTCGGTCATATGGCAGCGAGTTTCACTGGTCCGAATCGAGCCGGTTTTTGCTGGAGGTGTGGCAAAGAGGGGCACAAAGCTGCGGTGTGCATTGATAAACCGCAGTGCTTCCTCTGCGCCGCAAATGTAGGTAGGCCCCGGACAGACCATCGTCCGGGCACAATGAGCTGTCCGACGTTCAGGGAGGCCACCCTCTCAAGGAAGCCTCCGGAACGCCAACAGTGAGAAGGCCAAGTTGGCAAAGCAGCAGGAAGCCGAAGCATGGCTTAAAAGCCTTATCCCCATGTCCTTAAAGTAATGCGAAAGCGGATTCCGAGGACATGGGTTGGCGGAAGGGGGGGTTTTAGTCAGTCAGAATCTGACGCTACTACAAAAAAAACAGGCAATGTGCACGCAAGATGCACTGCACATCTTGAACATTTAGGAGTCTTTAGAGCACCGACAACAGCTCAGCAGGCGATTTTATTAAACACCTGTCGCATTGTAAGAAACTTTCTCGACCATCAGGAAGCAAGCAATTAAAAACCTGTGGAGTGAAAGATGCTAGCTCTAAAAAGCATCCAGAGGTGACTGTCTTCACCTGCAACGCTCGCAGGACGCTGTTAAAGTATAATAGCGGTAAAAGATGAACTCCAAAGTACACCATGCTCGTAATTTGGTACCTATAACATCATCGTAAGCGATTTCAAGCATCGTATTAAATTAACTTATGACATCTTCATTTCATAAGTCACTTGGCTTAGTCAGTGACTATGATGAAAAATTGGGTTCACCCGAGTTAAAGTTTGAAAAAATAACCTAAATAATAAGAATATATTAGGATTAGCGATATGGCGATTCCGTCGCCCGAGAGCTCCGGCTCTTGCAGTCAGCCAAGTTGCATTGGGCTAAATTCCCAATGCAACAAATTATGCGGTTACATCACCAGTACCACGCAGTGCCACCCTCAGATGAAGGCTATGGTTCAATTAGGATTGGCAATAGGACCGGGCCAACTCAGGAGGGACAATCTTACCTGTTGACAAGGAAGATTTCGGGCGCAAAGAGGATACATGCAGAGATCACATGAACGTTGGATCGAATGTGCACCTACAATATCCTCATAAAACGCCTCAATATTTAATAGATTAGGTGTCTTCTTTATACAAAGGGGGATATGAAGCTCCTTATCAAAAACAAGAACAAAATCTTCCAGTAAACATACCACTTGTTTCAACAAGACTATCTTTGCATATAGCCGATAATGCCAAAATGAGAACTAGAGGGTCAAAAATCTACTAAAAAGTCTTTTTCAGGGTGGATAACTTAGCTGAAGCTAAAACTTCTCTCCCTCTTTTGCTCCCTGAAGATCTTGATATCTGCAATCTGAACTGTGTAGCTTGCGAGAAGGCGCTCTTCTTGCTTAGTGACAATAGAAGTAATGATACTTCAGTATCAAGCAGAACTGGACGACAAAAATAGCTCTTACAATAGCTAAAGAGCGGCTTCAACGGTGAGTAAAGTGGATTCAAGAAAATTCTCCCTCTTCTACTCATCCTTCCCATCTGTTCAATAAAACTGCATGTGCCGTTGAAAATCCGCCTAGTCGATAAAAGATTCAAGTCTTCTAGAGAAAAGTATATGAAGATAGTTATAAGATAGATGAAGACGCTTCAGATATGTCACTCCTTCGTAACTTTTACCTGAGACAACTTTTGCAACATTCAGAGAAAGAGTGTCCACAATTAATGCTGAAAAAGTGAATAAAGTTATCGCTAGAACTAAGAACTTTTCAGCTACAGGCCAGATAAAATAAAAACCTTTGGTGGAAGAAGTTCACTTCTACGTACAAACATCTAGCTCATATATTTATTACTTTCTTAAAGAAAGAACAATCCATCTTGCAGTGGTTAGTGGAAGGAAGTACGGTGCTGATCATTATAACCAGAGATTTATCAAATCCCAAGAACTACCTGCCCATAGCTGTTTAAACCCCAACTGCAAACTATTCACTGTCATCAACGAAGAGAAGATATTAACATTTATCGAACCAGCATAGTGTGCAATAGTTGAACAACGCAGATCGAAGGGAGTGGTGGGTTGCAGAGAATAACTGTCAATAAACAGGTGTATTACGCAAGATTCCATCAAATATCAACGCAATCTGTCCATAGCTTGGATTGAAAACCGAATGGCATTCGATAACACAAACCAGGAGCTACTTATCAAGCTCCTTGAGTGCCTAGAGGTGCATCCAAAAATAGAGAGATTTATGGAAAATCTTATGCTCTTGTTGCGTACAAGATTTGGCATAACATCTGACAAAAGACAAATGACTATTAGCTATGTCACATATAAGAGGGGGCTTTTCAAGTAGACTCTCTAAGTCCGATATTTTTCCGCATCTCCTTTTTGCCTCTATCTATTGTGTTCCGAGGTAAAATATGGCCCGCCGAACAGAAGAGAGTTTTTAGGTCAACCACCTTTTATACATGGACGACTTTAGAGTATTTACCTTTCCAAAAAGGGACCTTAAAATCACTGTAGCAGCGGTAATTTGGTACTCTAGAGCAAATGGCATGGACAAGTGTGTCTGTGTCCATTTATAACAAGGTGGAAATACCATTTAACATCTTGTTAATGAAGAAACATTTGCATATCTTGAAACATCGCAAGCGGAAACCTGAAATGTGCGTATGTTAAAAGCGGCCCTAGCAAAGAAGTACCGCAAAATTCTCAGAAAAATTTGGGCTTTCGAATTATCTGGGAACAATAAGATCCAGGCGATCAATATTCTGGCTGTGCCTATACTGTTCTATACATTTGTTGCAGTACAATGGAACGTTGATGAGTTGAAACAACAATTCCACCGAAGCACACACAAGATGATGAGAATCCATCGAAGTCATCATCCTAGATCTTCCGTACGTCGTATATACCTCAATTGAGAAAAAGGGGGTAGAGGTTTGCTGAGCTTAGAGTGTCTCCATCGAAGAGCAGTTCTAGCTTCAGCCTGCTTAGTTCTAAAACCCGCAGATTCTCTAATGCGACTCGTACATCAACCTCAGCGAAGGTTGCGGCGTTCGTGTTTCGTACTTTAGATAGGGCCGCAGAGGAGCTTGGTCTCCTCTTTGATTCCATTAATACATCTTAGCAAAAAAAGTAATTTGTTTGGATTGATGTGAATTAATATGTTTAAATTCAGCAAATTTCTGCTTTCTGATTCGCTGAAACAAATACAGTTAGCATGAATTAAATGCGTGTCAATTCGGTTTAATTTGTGGTCAAGGTAATTCCGGAAAAAAATTGCATGCTTTGAGACTCAAACCGGCGATCCCAAGTGTATGAGTCCAAAGGCTGATGAATGAGCTACGGGACAGATTAAGATATATTTAGAACGGATCCTATATGCCCAGCGCGTTAGTTGTGCCTTAAGAAATCGATTGAATAGGCCAGTTTTTAACTTGAAATCTCGCGAATTAAAATGAATTGATGATTATTGAAAATTATTCGTACTGACGCATTAAAATTAATTAGGTCCCCTGAAAATTTGTTGCTGAATTTAGGGAATAGGATGTCTGCAGACTATTACTTTTCATCGCAGAAATGGACCCGATTCCTTACTGGCCAGTCATATACTAGGCGCTGAATCTAAATCTCTCGCAAGAGCATCTGAAGAAAGTAAGTTACAGTAAAATCAGCCAATTAGCTGTAGGGAATCAAAAACAGGATTCTTTTAGTCGATAATGTAACGCAGATTCGATAATTAGATGATTGAAGTAGGCGTTAATTTCAAAAAGGCTTTTGAAGGGAGGTTTTGTCTTCGACCAACTTGAACTGATGCAATAAAAAGACTTTTATATACGCCCCAAAAACATGAAAATAGTGAGTTATCTTAAAAACGCTGAAAACATCTGACAACATTTTCGGGGTTTTCAAGTGTGGAATCGCTTTTGACAAAAATTTTATGATTTTTGCAGAGGATTATTATTTTTGAACTACATGAACAAAGCCAATGATAAATTTTGTTTAGTTGTCTTGAAAAGGGTGAGACATACGCGGACACTAACCAAATTTTTAGCATTTTTCTAAAAAGGGATGGTCCACAGCCACCCCAACGCAAACAAATACAAAATTTTGGTTATCTTGAAAACTTCACGGAGAAAAAGATATCGCACAATGATATCGTTAAACCTCTAAATCGAAATAAAGTGCAATATGATAACGCACAAGCATGTTTTGGAACTTTGTACGATATTATAATGCACTAATATCGCTTAGACTGTTTTCGTCAAACTCGAACTAACCCAATAGAATGATTTAAAATTGAAAAAATGTAATTTTGATTTATTTCGAAAACGGTGAAAGACAGGGCCGGCGAACTATGTATGGAGTGTATGGAGCTCTCTATACCCTGGATGGAAGAGTGTATGGAATTCCATACCCTGAAACGAGCATGATTTTTGCCTTTATGTATAATATATTTTTAAATATTTTTTTCCTTTGAGAAATTTATGTGGAGTTCGTACTGCAAATAACGGCCTTGCGCCTACTAAAGTTATATGGGATGTCAAGTTTTTCAAATGCCCTGAACTCATTGGCTGTTTCTTAATCTCCACCAGCACCAATGAGAATCTTTTCTGGACGCACGTTCAGAAGTTCACTCACTAATCGTGCTTTGGAGTACCTTTTTATATTCCAGTCTTTGGTCGGTCAGGTTAGTTGCACTGATGACAGCTCGTACACAAAAGTGCACCGTACTGATATATGCTGTATACTTACTGGTTTTGTTTA
>JAAAKG020135527.1:0-13500 GCA_010014905.2 Druon quercuslanigerum | reverse complement strand
TAGAGGTAGATTTCAAAAGACCAGACCAATAAATCTTTGTTTGCAAATTGATTACGAATTTATCAATTTTATTATTTAAAAAATAACCTTTTGTTTAATCATTTATTTTAAAATTGAGAAAATTTTCAAAAGAAGATTTCATCGCTGGAGTTGGGTTTTCAAACCCTTAATTGTGTAAACGGACTCGTTAATTTATTTTTAGAAATTTTAATCAATTCTATTTTTCATACTTTAATTAATTATTCTTCTATCTTCTTCTTCTTCTTCTTATTCTTCTATCTTTAATTAATTATTCTTCTATCTTCTATATGAAGTGCTCTTAGATTTAAAAAAAAACTGGAAAATTTAAATTTGAGGTTGGTAATGTAGACGTTTGACCCGTGTCCAAATCGCCTTATTTATAGGGGGCGAAATGAAGTTACTATTCTTTGGCGATCATTATCGGAACAAATAACCACTCCATAATCATAATGAAGTATTGAGGGAACATTTTTTTACTCCGAGGGTTTCTACGTGGACCGCGTGAACTCCGCATAACCAAACTCCAGGTGTACGATGAGCCACCTTATAGAGCTTCGTCTAGTGGCCGCCAGACTTCGCGTTTTCGCCGATGAAATTGACAGCTGAGTCCTGTGTTACAAGTGCTGTACAAACGCAGGTACATATTTAGTTGTAATTTTTTTTTGGCTTTAATATTACTAAATTTCAGAAAATTTCAAAAAATTTCGAGGTTCAGAAAAAAGATAAGCAAAAGGCTCCCGTTCGGAAATAATGTTCCAAAAAATATTCAATAAACTGCAAAAGTGAGGTCGGTAACATAGGTATTTCGCTGTGTCACATGCCCTTAAACTGAAACACATTAGGATGTTCAAATCCACAGAGCGCATGCGCATCACTTATCGGACTTTCACGACTATATTTTCGATATTACAATTATGGAATATTACAATTTTTGAACATTTCCAAAGAATCAAAATTAGCTATCTTTAATTTAAATTGGATAAGGACTTCTGTCTGTCTACCCGCTACATGATGGAAGTATGATCTTAAGTTTCAGTTGAAGTTTGACTCGAACACAATTGAGAAAAAGCTTATAAATTTAAAATAAGATTTGAGTTTAGGTAACCTAAAATTGATAGAATTTTAAATGCAGATTACAGATCATTCGTTCTCCGCTTACTTACCCAGTTTTTTTAAAAATTAAAACTATTAAATACAACTTCAAATCGTCTGAATGTATCATCTGATCGACATTTCATACCCTTTATCTGTTTTTCCATTCATGTATGAACATTAAAGTTTATTTTAAATTTACAAATGAGTTCTTAATTAATATTTACAGATGTTAACTTTGAAAATCTATATTGATGTCCTATAGATAAACATCAAATTTGTTAATCCTGTACATCTAGATGTTACGTTTGAAAATTCATTCTTCTTCGTGGAGTAATAAGTCGGTATAACCTAATTTGAACGAAAAAATATAGGTCTTGTGCACTGTATATACCATATTTTTCAACGATTTTTAATTCTTTTGATATCAAGTTACAAAATATTTGCCCTGAAATTCTTGGATAAGGGGTTTTACCTTCTTTCCGTGAATCAAAGTTTGGGGTTTCTCCTCTAAGAACTGTGAGCGTAAAAAGTAGGATAACGCTCCTTCAGGGTATCCGGCAATTCTCACGATCGAAATTCAAGGTCTTTTCCAGGGTTTCCAGGTCAAGCTGACAAGTTTTTCCAGGTGCCTTTTTTACATCATATATTGAAATACATAATCATTTATTATAAATGCGAACTTATGTCGTCTTTGAAATCCTTAAAATCTGTCAAATATTTTTAAAATCTCGAAATTTCTGTAGAATCTTTTGAAATTTCTTTAAATATTTGTAAAATATTTGAAATATTTTAAATCCTTGAAACCTGAAACCTATTTGAAATTTGTCCTAAATGTTATGAAATCTTTGTGAAAGTTTTTTATCATTGTTTATGAAATGTTTTATCTTTGTTTACAATCATTAAAATCTTCTTAGATGAATCGAACTGAAACTTTCCAGAAATCTTCCTTTAATACTTCGGTACCAAAATCTCACTGTAATTTTCTTCCAAATGAAAGTTCCCTGAATACTTTTTATGGCTTCTATAGCCATAACAAGACTATACTAAGTATGTGCACCAAACTTTAGACGATTTCAAATACATTTCACCAAGTTACGATTATTAATATTTTAAGACTTATTGATTTTAGAGGTAAAAATTTGTCAGTTTTCATTTTCCCTATTAATAACATTTATTAGAAAATAACTTTACAGAGAAATAGGACCCATTTTCTCATTCTCTTTGAGATAGTATGTAGAAAAAATTATTTTAGTGTCTTTGAAAATTTCTATTATTTGAGACGATCGGGCAATAATTGAGTTGACGGATGCAACAACTGGTTAAACTGCTTCACGCGGCCGAAATATTTTTTTAATGAAACTTTTTCATTCGATGCATTTTACATTTTGCACTTTGCTTAAAAAGTATTATGTTTGTTTTTGTTTATAATAAGTCAATTCCGCACGAAAATCACGTTTACCCAAGTTCGAACAGTGAGTCGGTCATCAAAAAAATGTTAGTTGACATAACTTATTGCTATAAAGTTTCTCACTAGACTTTGAGAAAGTTTTCCTGAAATTTTGAAGAAAATTGGTCGAAAATTGTGGAAATGGTAGCAAGTTGAATTCAACGCTCTCGCACGAGCCGTCCTTGCACACACAAAGCGCCATCCAATCGCGTGCTATATGCCGCAATGCTGCGGTGCGAACTAGCTACGTACCGCTCACCTATCGGAACGCCGCTCGAGAAGCAGAAGCTTGCAACGTTGCCAATATTTGTGTGTTTACAGAGAGAGTGTAGTGTTTATCATTGGGAAAAACCCGGTATTGAAAGCTATTTTAGAACGTAATATCTCTTTAATATTTCGATTATCTCTGACAAGCTTCGTTGTTATTTATATGTATTTTATGGATAAAATAATTTAAATAAATAAATATAAATAAACACATATAAATATATATATATATATATATATATATTTAATAAGCTAATAAGCCAAATTGGCAATGACGCAAACTTCTGCTTCTCGAGCGACGGTCCGATAGAAGAACGGCACGTAACCAACTCGCACCGCAGCAGTGCGACAGATCGCACGCGATTGGTTGCCGCTCTGTGTTTATACATGGGCGGCTCGTGCGCGAGCCGTTTCCAGCATACCGCAGTGGGTCAGAATTGATCGGAGGAATGCATCACTTAATAGAACACATCAAACGTATTCGCTTGGAGGTCGTGTTTTCTGCTTTAAAATTGTCTATAATTCTTATAGTCTTTGTTGCGAGCTTCAGAAGCTACTTCGTCAAGCATTCCTACCAGTAACACGCTTGTGCTTATGATTTCCGCTCCTGGAATGGGTATATTATGTCACATTGAAAACACAGGGTTCCAGTTGTACTAAGTTACATATATTTGAGCAGTAGAATCATAAAGTTTTCCAAACACAAGTGGATTTCCCGGAAGCTATTGCGACAAAGCGGTTAAAAGTGTTTTTAAATTACGAAGTAACTGACAGTTAAGCGCAAGATGTTTGACAAGTTCATCTGGATTTGTAAAAGCTCTTCGAGATGCATTTCCATTGTTTGTAGTAACAGAGCCTGCTGGTTTTGGTTTATCCACCATCAATCCCAACTTTTTCCACAAAATATCTTGAAACTTTTTTCCCCGCTGAGCAAATATAACTTTTTCAACAAGAGATCTTACTTGGCAGACCTTGAGAGAAAGCCTGTATGAAATGTGCAGGCCACATTCCAGTATTCTGATAAACGCATGTAATGGACTGAGTCCACAGATCAGCGAATTCGCGTCTGCTAAAAATAAGTCCTTTAGCTTATTAGACAAGTCATTAAAGAACTTTGGAGTCGAATGACAGATTGGGGATGTTTGCATATAGATTTCGTATCTTTTATTATTTGCAGCACTTCGCCGTCTATGAATGTTAAAACCAAGAAGAATGGATTCGAACACTCCGACTATCATCCAATGTAACTTCATGAGCTGTTAGCTTGTCAATTCGATCCTCAATGTTCTTTTTTGGATTCAAATTAACGGTCTCGGTTTTTTTAGTTTGGAGCATCTGAATAGGGCGACAAGATCTTGGCGATTGAGACGCTCTGTTATTCCACAAAATAACATTGTCTGCATTGAATGGCCAGTACTACCATCCATACCCCATGAACACATCAACAAAAGTTCCATTTCCGTAGTACTCGAATTCTGCATATGCTGGATTATGACTTCCCTTTGCAATTCCACAATCCTACGGGAAGTGTGATTCAACCAGGCCTGCAGAGTTACCTCCACTTTTTTCTTCCAGATCGAAATTTTTTCTTTGTGTGGTCTACTTTGAGACTTATCTTCTGTAACACAATTCGACGATGGCCAAACATCAGTACTACAGTTTTTTTTTTCCAATCGTATATTTGTGTACACAGATTTAGTTAGGGAATAATCCAGGAGTAAAGTTGGAGCTTCTTCAGCAGGCTTTTTTTTATTGGAATCTTCGGTGGCTCCAATAATTTTCTAACTTTTCTCGGTTGCTCCAAGTTTTCTGAAACCTTCCTGAGAACAATATACAAATCTTTATTTCTAATTCGATTCGTTGCATAGCGAGAAGCCATTAGTATTCTTTCCGAAACGTGCGATCAGATTTTCAATGGAATTCGAGGCTTAGATGCCCAAAATGAGAATATAGAAGATATTCTTGCACAGTTTTTTTAGCCAATAAAACTGGAAAATCAGAATTCAACCATTCAGCATTTTTAGTCTCAAACCTATTCATTATTCTCATCGCGGCTTTATATTTTTCAGAGCGTCTACTTTTAAGAGCTCCAAAAGAGGCTTTTAATCTCTCTACATCTGCACTTTTAATTTTATTAACATCCAATTCCAATTTTGATAAAATATAGGAAACAGTCGATTGCACATTACCAAATTTTAGGAGTTCTTCAAGAACTTCCCTTTTAGTGAATTTCGTCATTTTACATGACAAAATTTTTCAATATGGAAAACAGTATGGAAAGAACAGGGTCAAACAGGGAAAGGAAGAAATAATAATGCGTTGACTTATTCAACAAGTTTATATTTTCCATATACATGCATTGTATACATTAACTGTGTTAATTATTTTTTATTATTACCATTTATGCGCACGGAATGTGGATGAAAAGCAGATTGCCAAAACAAGTGAGCTCGCTCGCCCGCGGAGCACACCGACACTATAAAATTTTTTGGGAATTTTCCCAACTGTTCCTCAGAGAAAAATCCCAAATTCATTTGGGAAAGTGGCTTTCCCTAATGAGCTTAGTAATTTCCCCAAATTTTTGGGAATATTTTTTCAAAGAGCAAAATATTCCTCAAGCAGTTGGGAATTTTGCCGAAATGATAGGGAATTGACAATACCCTTTAAAAAATAGTCAATTTTGAGACAAATTTAACGCACATGAGTCATATCATTTGTTAAGAAACTAATAATCTACTCAAAGTTGAACTTTTATATGGTGCATATACCGGGATACTTTAAAGTCGATTATTTTAGAAAACAAAATTCCTAAATAAATTCTTAAGTTACTTTTAATTTTTACTTCATTTAAAGTCAGAAATATACCCTACTGGGCACCCGGGTACCCGAGTTGTGCACACAAAGATTATTTAGAACAATTAAACTACTATCGGTGAGTAAATTAGAGTCCTCTGTTTTTGTCGTTAAAAAAGTAATTGAAGGAAAATTGGTAGCTTATTGAAAGAAGGACCATTTCAAAGGTGCAAATGTTGTACGTTAATAAGCCAAAAAGTAATTTTCAAAAATTTTGTTTGCAGCTTACAGATCTATACAATCTCAATAACTTCTCGCATTGCACACATCGATTGGAAATCAATTTTTGCATTTTTAAAATCACTTTAGCAAATTCTTGGACCAAAGTAATAATGCTTAACGGAATTATTCAGTATGCCGAAAATGAGCAACGTTTATAATTAATAGAAGAAGCACATTCGTCATCATTAGGCGGATACAAAGGAGTAAAAAAACTTATGACAGAATTAGACAGATATTTTTTGGAATATATGAAAACAGATATTTAGAAATATATTTAAAGTTGACACTAGGTGTCACTTAAAAAAAATCTCAGTGGATATAGTTTTCCGCTTTCCAGTAAAAGCTTTGCGCTTTGCATTAAATTTATTTTAACAATTTAGATGAACGTTTTCGAATTAGGCAATGTAGGACACAGGTTTTTATCCCTAATAAAATGATACTTCAGAAAGATCTCATCACGTTTTAGCTGAATACCTAAAATGAGTTGTTAATAAAAACGCGGTGTGGGACGATTGACTCGAGTTGGCCACCTTCTCTTACAATATAAGCTTTGGACATACGTTCAATATAAGTTTATTAAGTTAAAAAACTTAAAGTAAATCTACGTTTCCAACCGTCTTTGAGTCTTCCTCAAGGTAAAAATTACAAAAGATTCTGATAAAACATACATTTTTTAAAACAATTCAAAGGTCTATAATTCCACAGATCTAGCAATAAAATGAAAACTGAATAAAATAACTACATGACAAACAAAAGTTTATATTATAATATCGCTATAAGAAAAGAAAAATTACAGGCAGTCATATTTATGAACTGCGCCAGGACATTTTGGTAAACACATTTAGTACAGGGAAGTTAATTATTCCAAGCATCCTGGGATAGGCCTGTATTATTATTGCCGGTTCTGCAATCCCTTTTGATTTCAGCCATTCGCATTTTTAGTCTTCTGCTAGTTTCACCTATGTATATTTTTAAACAACAGATAGATTTTATGAGGCAAACAGCACCCAATACATTTTCTATTGACTGCTTCTATGGAGGCAATAGAAAATATATCGGGTAATGTTTACCTCATGAAATGTAAAGGCTGTTCAAAGATTTACATGGGTCAAAATAGCGGAAGACTAGAAATACGAATAACTGAAGACAAGAGGGATTGCAGAACCGGCAATAATAATATAGGCCTATTCCAAAATACTTGGTCTTTTGATGTTTGTGTACCTGGGCTTCCGGTTTCGGAAGAATGGCGAATGGAGATACATATAAAAGGGAGAATTAGAAAGGCAAATATGGTGATGAGGCAGATGTGAGGGTTCGGGAAACAGTTGTGTGAAGATGATTTTGGAAGGAGGAGAAAATTGTGATGAGTGTCTTATTTTATCGAGTTGAGTTGTGGAGTTGGAAGGAAAGTGAGAAATTGATTTTTTTTAAGTATCGAGCTAAAAATTTGAGTAAAATGCGTATTAACTTTAGTTTCGCATCCGTATTTTATCATGCAAAATTATTTCGTGAAATAATTGATTCCAAACAAATTGTGAAGTCAGTCGCAAAATGGCGTCAAACCCGGTTGTGCAGCAGTCATGTGCCCGGTCATTCTTTTGACATTTTCTATTATCAAATATCGTCATTATTGATACATCTAATTGTATTAAATAGTATCGGATTGATTTTTTCGGTATATTTTGGTATTTTAAGAAAATATTTGCGATTCGGACTTAGACAATTAGATTCGGACTTATATGGACCAAGTGATTAAAATGGCGAAGAGAAGGATAATTTTGCATTTATTTCCATGTGCCAACTTGTTAAAGGCTTCTAAAATAATAAAATTATCTCTAATTTGGATTCTTCGAAGTGCTGCACAATCGAGGACGTATTTTTTTAACAAAAAAACTATCTTTCAAAAAATTGTCGATAATAAAGATTGGATGATCCGATCAAAAGTTATGCGCAAAAAACAAAACCTGCTGCATAACCGGAAACACTTTCATATGTAAAGTGGAGACTGGTGTTGGCAAGAAATACGCCTAATTATATTGTCAAGAGGAAGACGGGATTAACGAGTTTAGACATTATAAAAGGGATTCGAGCGTGTAGACATGAGACAATTTTGGAATTAGGGGGGGGGGGAGCTGGTTAGGGAGTGTTCATGGGCGAAGGTGAACATGAGAGGGGGTCGGAAGATGGAGGTCGAAAGGAAAAATTATATTAGAACAAATGGATTGCAGATGGATGAAGGGAGAAGGATGTTCGAGAAAGCAGGGAAGCTATATGAGATTAAAAAAACGGCATGAAGAGAGACAGAGCATCAGGGAAGGAGAGAATAAGAGAGTCAAGGTTTCAAAGGAACTATGCATGGATTATGCCAAGGGGGCGAGCGCAATATTTGTGAGAGGAAGGAGAGAAGGGAAGTTAGGAGCTTATAGCGAGGATGAGCTGTTTCTGCATGCAGGATTTTAATAGGTTTAGCCTGTCTAGGAATAAAAGGATGTGTGAATTGTTCCGGAAGGGGGATGCAAAAGTGGAGCACTTTGGCAGAAGTGTGAGGAAGTGGAAGGGAGTGGGATAAGCATTGCGGTATTGTTACATGATAGGGGAGATGAAAGGACAGTGGCATGGGTGAAAGGGGTATTGGTTAAGATGTAGAAGAAGAGAAGAAAGGAGAAAGAGGAATGGATGTTAGTTTTTAATAGTTAGGTCTAACAAAATTCGGTCAAAAATTAAAGTGTAAGTAAGACAATTTTTTAAGGCTCACGCGAAACGAGTTACGATGATTTGCTTTAGAATTTGCTGTGGACTTAGGAATACCGCACAATTTCAACAAAACCATCGAATTGGCTGGAAGAGATTGGTACACAAAATTCATGAACAGACATCTTGAGCTTTCACCGAGAACATCTGAAAATACATCATTTGCGGGAGCAGCTGGGTTTAATAAGGTTGTGACAAACAAATTCTTCGATTTATTAGATGGACTTTTTACTGAATTTAAATGTCCTCCACATAATATCTGGAATGTGGACGAAACAGGTACTTCAGTTATTCCAAAGAAACAACCGAAAGTTATAAGCTTAAAAGGAAAACACCAAGTGGAAATGATAATTTCTGTAAAACGTAATATTACTGTCACCGCAGCAATTTACTGCAATGCTGCTGGGGAATTTTTACCACCTCTACTGATATACCCTAGGGTAAAGTACAAGCCTAAATTTGCCGCAAATTGTCCTCTAGGCACTAAAATCGTTTGTCATTCCTTTGGCTGGATGCAGATTTATATCTTTTATCCAACTTGGTTTGAACATTTCTTTGCATACGCTAAGCCAAGTACAAATTCTGAGTCTCCCTCCTCATACATCACACAAAGATCAGCCATTTGATTGTAGCTTCATGCGGCCCTTCAGCTCTTTTCACTCTGGATCCATCTCAAGATAGTTGATAACACGCCAAGGACAAGTGCTTACGTTGAACGATGTTCCACATGTGTTTGGGGGAAAGCTACTTGGAAGCAGCAATGCCCAAAAATGCCATCAGTGGATTCCAAGCAGCGGGAATCTATCCTTTGAACCGAGATGTTTGCCCTCAAGAATCGATAATTTGAAAACATGGAAAACGGAAAACTATAAGCCTTTTAAAATATAATTTTGAAAAATTGTTATTTTTCCAGTTATCTACCTTCTCTTTATTATTAGCAGGAGGAAAACGCAGAAATTAGAAACGGCGTGCATCCAGGGGTCGAAAGGGACAACCTGTTCACGCTCAGTGAAAATTCGCTCTGCAAGCAATACGTCAACCGTTTGGATGCTCAAGTGAGCAACTTAAAAGATGAAATGCAATAATTCCGGGCTCAGGTGATGATGATAAAAGTCACTTCCTCTACTGAGTATCGTCACCTGTCAGAGAACATAATCATGTCGTCGCAGAAATTTAGCCAAGCTGATGACGCACCCGAAGATCTTAGAGGTATGCTTAGCGAGACAATACTATTTCTCAAGTCAGGCAAACGAAAGCATCATCTAACAGAGAGCATCATCGTGTCATCTCAGGAATCGAGTCAAGGCGATGACAAACCTAAACATCTCCAGAGTGTTCTTACCGATATAATGCCGATTCCTCAGACACAGTATACTAATAATACTAGAAAACCATCAAAGAACTGAGGTGAAACTGTCATTCTGACATCGTCACCGTACACTGAAAAAATAAAAGAAGCAAATAAAAATATTAAAATAAAGAGCGAGCCTAAAAAAAAAATACTCAGAAAGAAGCAGCGAACGTAGTAGAGAAGAGTGAAGCTAAAGCAAACATAAAAACTAAGCAAGGATCAGCGAGTGATAAGAATAGCAGTAAATCAAAAAAAAGTTTCAGAAGCAAAAAGAAGCGAACACAGATCAAAAGGTCCAAAAGTGAGAAAATCGATCTCAATTCCACAGCTTATTAACTTTAAAAAAGTCGTTGAAGCTACGGCAATACAAATAAAAATTCAGGGGAAACCGTATGCCATCGTTCTCGCTCTACCAGACTCCCTCTGGCTAATTTACAAAAAATGACTATAGAAAAATATGTAAACTGGCCCCTCGGTAGTCGCTGCAGGCGACCTGAGTGCTAAGAACTTAGCTTAAAATAGCAGAACGACAAATAAAATTGGAAAACAATTATTTGAATTCCTAAACGACAAATATCTGTCTATCTCTGCACCAGACTCGTATAGATTTTTCCCTCACAATACCAAACATACACCTGATCTTATTGACTTTGCAATTACCAAAAATAATTTTTACAATCACAACACTCTTACCATTCATGAATTAGACTCAGATCATCGCAAACTTCGCAAAAGCAAACTGGCAAACATTTAATTCCACTCAAGAAACACAAGTTAATTTGGAACCCACGCTAACAAACTCTACTCACATTAATGAAGCCATAATCAATCTAACTTCTAGTATAAAAACTGCAATTCACGCTTCGGTCCCTCGGTATACCCTGAATAAATAGGATCCACCTCTCAGCCCCGAGATTGAAGACCTAATCGATACCCGTAATAAAATCTGCCAAACCCATCGAAAAACTAAAATCTGCATTCTCAAAAACACAATCAATCACCTGCGTAAAGCAATAGCAATTAAAGTTCAGGAGCACAGATTAAAAATTGGAATACAGAAGTCGGGAAACATCAAGTTAAAGATAAATCTATATATCGTATGACTAAAGCCCTAACGAAGCCGCGAACCAATATTCCCCCCTCTTAAAAAACCGGATCAAACTTTTGCACTTTCTCCAACCGACAAAGCAAATCTCTTAGCTGCAAATTATGAAAGTAACTTCACTCCACACGACAAGCAAAATCGGAATAAAAAAAGCAAAAACGGATAATTTCCAAAAAATAACCTACAAGCAATTAAAAAAACACATTAAAAATACTAAAAATAGGAAAGCACCCGGCCCTGATTCAATTTCAAATTTAGGCCACAAACAGCTTCCTATTTCGTACCTAGCTCTCCTTGCACTTATCTTCAATGCATGTATTTAACTAAGCTAGTTTTCTAAAACTTGGAAAATGACTCATATTCGAGTTTTTCAGAAAAAAGGCAAGAATCCATATTATCCAAACAACTACAGAACAATTAGTCTGTTAAATACTATAAGCAAAATTTTCGAAAAAATAATACTCACTCGCTTAAACACAAAATATGAATTTTTTAATTGCAATTATAAACACAAATGTTTGTAAATACTGATGAAATTTTGATATAAGCCTGGATATAATTCTTTTTCTTTTATCCTACTATTTTTAGCACTGTTCCAACAAGGGGCACAATCCAGACGGCGTTCCATAATACAGCCCGTTACCTTACCCGTAAAATCCGTGAGTAAGCAGTTCAGTCTACTCTGTCAACTTTTCAAAGAATTAGCTGCCATTATGAATTTTTTGTTTTTCGCCAAAAACTCATAATCAGCTGCCCCGAAACCCTTGACTAAGCACTTTTAGCCAGATTGCTCAATTTTTTAAATTTTAGCTAAGTTTTCGGGTCTTCCGGCCCACTGTGATACTGGGTTGTATTATATTGGTAATATACTACATTTAAATACAACAATTACATTTTTTTAAATCGAAAAAAATTGTATTGATATAATCTAAAACTATGCGTATGCTACATTACACTGAAAAATGTCTAACTGTACTGATTCTTTTACTGCCACAACTCCAAAATGTTTCACAAGTGTGTACTTTTTTTGCGAGGGAAGGTGGAAAATGTGCTATCGCACACCGAGAAGGTTCCGCACTTCTCGGTAGTGTCGGGATATTGATAGTATCACTACAATGATCTGAATATATATGAATATACATTAAGATCGTAATTTGACCATTGTAGTGATGTTACCAACGACCGACTAAAAACCACCACCCTTTCTCCTTGGCATAATTCCCCCCGGAACCGCTTTCGCATTACTTCAGGGGGGTGCCGTTCTTTAGCCGTGCCTCGGCTTTCCTCTTTTATCCCAGCTTGGGCTCCTTCTGCAGGTCTGGGCTTGTTAACGGACCTGCCCAGCTACGTCATTAGCTTGCGCGTACGGGAGGCTTCTTCAACGAGGCTGCCTCCCTGTACGCAAAGCACCTCATCGTCCCCGGTAGGTGATTTGTCCGGGGCTTCGCTTCTTTTGCGGCACAGAGGTAGCACTGCGATGTGCTTTCGCACGTTGCAGCCCTATGACCCCCTTTGCCGCATCTCCAACAGCACTTTGCTCGGTCAGGGCCTCCGAGCAGCGAACCCTCTCCATCTTCTTATGTACGCGACAGGACACCCACCCAACCTTCAGGTGTCCTGCGCGCACCAGTCTCGCCGCCAAATCTTCTGTCAGCTCCACGTAAGCCCTCAGATTGCCTCTGAAGGGCTTTCTTGTGATGCTGACCTTCACCTCCCCTACAGGTCTGTTGCCGAAGTGGCTTCTTACGGCCGCTTTGACCTCCTCAGCATCAACAGTTAGATCGAGGTCCAAGACCTCGACCTCGGTGCGGGGCACGAGGTCGCGCACGTTACCCCCCTCACCAACTACTTCCTTAATGGCGGCTGAGAATTCAGCTCTGCCCTTCGTTGCAGGACTGAGCTCCACAAGCACATCTCCGCTTCTAGTTTGCCTAACCCCGCTGACTTTTACGCCACTCTCGCTGACTCTCGCTGACTCTCGCTTTCTATCGTCGGAAGTGGGAGCTACCACGGCTTTGTCAGTCTAAGTGCAGCTTTGGCTTGTACTCTTCCTAGCCTTTTCTTTATCCTTTCTGGAAATAGCTCTCATCCTAGCCGTTCTTCCGACGTTCTCGATGAGACCTCTGTAGAGACCCTCGCTCGTAATTCAGCTATCGCGGAGTGTATCCACTAATCTCTCCGCCTCTTTTAGGCCTTCCTTAATTAGCAGCCACATATTCGCCTTTGTGCTGCTGAAGTTTCGCATTTCTTTTATTTTCTTTTGTAGCTCTAGGAGGAGATGATGCTGTTCCATGAGCGTCACCTCCATCTCCGCTACATCCCTCTTGTTGATGGATTTCTCCATTTCCTCCGTCACGTCCAATGGACCTCCCAGCTCCTCATATACAC
>JAAAKG020135526.1:0-13501 GCA_010014905.2 Druon quercuslanigerum | reverse complement strand
CAGAACCTCGGTAAAGGTACATAGAAAAATTTCCAGAGTTACCGGCTCAGGGATCGAACCCCGGACCTCTGAGGTGAAGTCCGAGCATCTAACCAACTGAGCCACCGAGGCTCTACAATAATAATAATAATAATAATTATTATTATTATTATTATTATTGATAATAATAATGAATTGAATGCATTGAGATAGATCAGTATCGAAATATCGAAACATCCATTTAATATCGGAAGGGGTGAGGTTGGTTAGAAAGCTATAGGAGGCAGATTTTAATCCTTGTCATACGAAGGGATGGGCGCGATTCTGAAGTGACTTGAAGTCTCTTCAGGCGAGATGCTTAATTCCACCCCATCTTTCTGCAACCCTTTTGCGGCCCCTTCTTTTCACCCCTGAGGAATAATCTTCTGTTCTTTAATTCTTGTGCGACATGAGTCCGTTCTCTATTCACGTTAACATTATTAAATCATTCTGTCTCCCTTGCTATAATAATATTATTTATTTTCTTTTTAGAAATTCTTGGTTACAGTTTAATTTTTTTGTTTGAATTTGATTTTCTATTTATTTTTTATTCTTTTATTTTACCGCTGAAATAACAGTAACCCATTAATATTTCTCGCAAAATGGAAACGTTTATTTCAATTCATGAGGTAAACTCGAAAAATCCTTTAACAGAACGCAGCAACAAATAACAAAATAAATTATTTTTAAAATAAAATTATAAATCTTGAACTGGAATCTAACTATTCCAGTTAAAGATTCATAATATTATTTTCTTATTATTTTATTTATTTTAATTCATGAGATTCATTTGAAAGATCCTTTAACACAACAGAGTAACAAATTGAAAAATAAATTATTTTTAAATAAAATTATAAATCTTTAACTCGAATCTAACTATTTCAGTTAAAGATTCATAACTTAATTTTATTATTATTTTATTTATTTTCATTCATGAGGTTCATTCAAAAGATCCTTTAACACAACAGAGCAACAAATTACAAAATAAGTTATTTTTAAAATAAAATTGTTTTATTTATTTTAATTCATGAGATTCATTTGAAAGATCCTTTAACACAGCAGAGTAACAAATTACAAATTAAATTATTTGTAAAATAAAATTATGAATCTTTAACTGGAATAGTTAGAATTGAAAACAAAAAGATAAATGTATTAAAAAATATTAATTTTCAACTTAAAAGATGAATTTTTAAACAATAAAATTAATTCTCAAACAAAAAATACAATTTTTGAATAAGATACATACATTTTAACAAAATGCGTTAGTTTTTAGATAAAAAATACCAAATAGTTGAATTTTCAAACAAGAAAAACAATTTTCAACTGAAAATGGAACAGTAACTGTTAACCTAACTGATGAATTTCAAACTCAAATAAAATCAACTCAAAAAAAATAATTTTTTGATAAAAAAGATACTATCTCAACCAAAACTAAAAGAATGAAATTTTAACTTTCAAAAATTAATTATCAACCAAAAAAGATGATTTTTCGACTAAAAATAGAAAATTTCTTAAACAAAAATTGAAAAATAAAATTTTTAGTTCGACAAAGTACTTCAATTTTTGGCAAAAAATTTCTTTTTCAACTATTTTCAAGCAGTTTCCGCATACCTTTTAACCAGGGAAATAAATTTCTAATTAAATGACGAATCTTTAAGCGAAAAATAATAATGTTTGACAAAAGAGCCTAATTTTTAACCAAGTAATTTCATTTTCAACCTAAGACATGCATTTTCAACTACAATAACATCTAAATGTTCATCAAAATAGTTGCATTTTTAAATTCAAAAAGACATATTTTTAGTCCAATTGCTCAATTTTGAACGTACAAAAATCCATTTTGAACCAAAAATATAAGAGTTAAATTTTCAGTGGGAGAAATTAATTTGCGTCCAAACTGATAAATTTTCAACCAAAATGATGAATCTTTAACTGGTATTGGTAAATTTTATATCTACCAAAATTATGAAATTTTAGTCATTAAAAATAATTTTCTACAAAAAAGACGATTTTACCAAGTAGTACATAAAACTTTATAAAAATAGTTTAATTTTTAAATAAAAAATATCAGTTTTCAGCGAAATACTTGAATTTTAATTCAAAAAGATAAATTTTAAACCAAAAATATAATAGTTGAATTTTTTGCTTAAATTGTAATTTTTAATAAAAAAAAGGATTTTTGGCATAATTGTTTAATTTTTTACTTGAGTAGATCAATTTTTGGTTAAAACATTATTTTTAGCAAAATAGTTAAATTTTTAAAAAGAGATGAATTTTCAATCAAAAGGATGAATCTTCAAACGAAAACAATAAGTTTTAACTATAGTTAAATTTGTAACCGCAAGTAGTTGAGTTTTTAACTAAAATAAAAACTAAAATTATTTAAATAATCAAAACCTGAATTTTACTGCGATTAGAAGTAAATTTCCGTGTTTTTAATCAAATTCCCGGTCATTTCCCGGTGTTTCTCAGATTCCCTGTCAATTCGTCACCCTTAATCTGTTTATATTATATTATTATTAATTAATTTTTTTTTTAAAGATCTCCTTCGCTCCGCTCGTAAGCGAACCACATAACTTTTTAGAAATATGCGCATTATTTTCCCACCTGTAACGAAATAAAATTTTGCAAGGAATCTGTATTATCATTATATGATAACAGAAATACTTAAATTCTTTTGAGAATAGATAGGACTATGAACAATAAATTTTTCAAAATTAATTTGTTTCCGCAAAAAGAATCTTCTTCACTCCGGTGGCAATCAAACGACGTTAAGAATCTCTATTATTCTCTTATGATAATGCAGATTCCTTGAAAAATTTGAATACCTAACTGGCTAAATAGTGCGTGTTTTTCAGAAAAAGGGACCTTCTTTCGATCTTCCTAGTAGCTTAAAAGAAATGCAACCGACCGGAAATCGGAAGTTCTGTGGTTCGATTCCCAGCAAAGTAAAGAAAAAGATCTTTTTTTCAGGAAAAATTTAATTAAAGAAAAGTATAATTCATAGCTTCATCTAGTCTGAAAAGACGTTTAGAATTTCTGTTATTCTTTGATGATAATACAAATTCGTTGTTTTATTATATTTCTATACATTAATTACAATTGTAATATGTACCGTTTCGCAAGGAAGGAATCACTTTTTTCATTGTAGTTTAGTGTATAAGATAAGATAGGAAAGAAAATAATGATGTTGATAATTATCAATGTTATTAGGTAATATAAAATATCGTGTCTTGGAAAAAGGCTGTCGCACAATTCTTCATCGACTTTCAATTTTTTTTTAAATTAAGCCTTAAATTTTCAAGAAATCTGTGTAGACCGATTTTTGAGTTTTTGTTCGTTTATATTTTGATAGAGCTACAAATAGAGAAAAACGTGTTTTGTTTTAAAATTATTTTTTATTAATTCTCTGTGCGAATTTTTCTCAGTGGCATCAGGTTGGATACAAAAGGGTCGGTGGTAACAAAATTGGTTGATATGTCAAGTTATTTGTCATAAAGAAATACTTGCAACCAATTTCCAATATGTTAGATTATATTTTTCTGAACTACATTTATGCATATAACTTATTATATTTATTAACAATTATTATAAACAAATGCATGATTTTAACAGTTTTAGGCAGAAACGAACCGCATTTTCTGTTTTTTTTTCGAATCTCATTGCCTGTAATGCACATTTATGTATTTTTGGCATATGATATACTTTGTTCAAGTTATTAACAAAAATTATAAACAAGTGCATGATTTAAAAAGTTTTAGACAGAAACTAACCGAATTTTCTTCAGATTTCCCTTCAAGTCTCATTGCCTGCGATTCTCATTGATTTGTTTTTGTTACCTGATATAATTTGTTAACTTCATCAACAAATAATATAAATAAAAATATCCATGATCAGTTAGTTTCTGCCTAAAATTGTTAAAATAATTTATTTTTTTATAATGATGATAATAAATTTAACCAATAATATCAAATCAAAAAAATACATCAAAGTGGGCCACAGGCAATGAGATTCGAAGACAATCGGAAAAAATTCTGTTAAAAAAAATTCGCCTACAGCTGTTCAAATTATGCATTTGTTTATAATAATTGTAAATAAATTTAAAAAATTATATAGAATACTACAATTTAATGATCACGGTTCACCTCATTTCGATGCATAAATATACTTCAAAAAAAAACAAACATAATCCATCATACTGGCTAGTTTTTAAAAATATTTTTTTATAACAAATAAATTAACATATTAAACAATGTTTTTTATCCCTGGGCCTTTTACATCAAACCTGAGGGCTGACGGCACTGGGCAAATTTTTTAGCGAGAATTAGAAAGAAAATTTTAAATCAAGATTTTTTTCGCAAATTGTAGCTTTATAAAAACTTAAACAAAAATTCAACAATCGACCTCGACAAATTTTTTCAGAATTTAATGCTGAATTTTTTTAACAAAAAATTTAAAATCGATTAAGAATTTTTAACGACCTGTTATTTTAAACGTCGTTTTTTCATTTCGGCCCAGTGTGCGTGGGTAGATTAAAATACAGAGATAAACATTCATAAAGATTTTCATAAAAATATGTTCATTAGTTTAAGGGGGTAGTATGGTAAAAACGATCTTTTTTTAATAATTTTTTTTAAACAATTTTTATTTTAGAGTTTAGATTTTTCTATATGTTATTCTACATGGTATGGAGTATAAACAAATTTTTGTGTATAAATTTTCGTTGACATCCGGTGGACATATGGGCGAACAGAAGACGCCATCTTTAAAAGTGGTACCCATGATTTCTCCATTGTGGAACATCTGAAATAAACGAAACAAATTTTATTTAGAAGTACATATTAATGGCTATCTAATGACCTATGACTAAAAAAATTCGCTGATAAATGAACAAATAGCACAACTTTCAATTTTTTTCCTTTTTTTCCCCTGTTTTTTGTTACAAATTGTATCATAATATTGTTAAATATCAATGGACAATAATGATCAAGAGTCGTTAGATAGCCAAGACTTTTCAGAGAATTTCTAAAAAAAATTAGACAAATCGGCCCTGTAGATCGGCCGGAGTCGTGGGTACCAATTCACAAAGCACTGTTTAGAGAAAAACGTGTTTAAAAATCATGCAAAAATTATCAATATCATCATAGGAATGGTAATCATAATCATTTTTTTATAACCTGAATATTACATGTTATTTTTTTTGAGTCGCTGATCACGAATCTGCGATCAAATTTATAAAATTAAATTATTTAAACAATTTTATAAGTAAATTATCTTAAGTAATGAAACATTTTTGAAGTTCCATACGTTTTCCATAGTTTTCGAGCTTACTGATTACAAATCTAGAACCTTTTTAACATTTTTAAATTGTTTAAACAATTTTATTGACGAAATGATGCGAAATTTGATTTAAAAAAAATAGATACTAGATGAAAAAATAATTTTTAAACAACATTTAGAGCCAAAATATTACTAGCTAACATTGTTTTAACGCAATTGTAATAGTTTAAAGAATTTTCGGGTAAACAAAAAAATTCTTTTGATCAAGTACAACGAAGAAAAATCATCTTACCCTTGTCAGCGATGCCTGGACAATACAATCCTCACTCTTCATCTTCGTATAGATCGTTTTCACGTGTTGTAAATTTGTTGTAAACAAAATAATCGGCACAAGTATAACAGCACATACAGTGAAAAAATTTTACTTTTCACTTAAAAACACGTTTTTCATCGACACTATAAACGAAAGTGTCAACTCGACGCTACAGCTGTGCGATTCGAGCACTCGAGACCTTGCGGCGAATCTAATTTTTAATCACTTTCCAATACCATCTGAGGTAAAAAATTTCTCTAAATTATTCTTGAGAGTTTAAAGTAACCAAAACTGCACAAAAAATGTCTATTTTTTTAAAAATGTTTACCATACTACCCCCCCTAAAAGAAATTTGCGGATACACAGTACAAAGAAAAATAGTAAAAATCGAGGTACAGAGAGTACTTCTCCAAAATATTTTATTCAATCATTTTCGAACTGGGTTAAATCATTTCGTGTTTATCTCTTACAGAAAGGAAATATTTTTTGTTTACACTCATCTACCTGCAACCGCAAAAAGTCTTTAAATGAAATATTATCTCGTTAAAATGTCCAATTCTTTTCAGGCCATTAGTTATCCTGCATTGCTTTGTACAATACACATATATTTTTTGCACTTGCATTCCTGGTACTTTCCGTTAAACATTTTCTTTTTAGAATTTCGGTTGAGTTAACTGACGAGTGCATTAGGTCTTGATGATATTCATTTCGATTTGAAAGAAATATTATTTTTTCGAATAAAAAAAATATTCTTATAACTACCAGAAATAGCGTGCTATGCGCGATTATTACACTTTTCTTATTTGTATTAAATATTTACCAAACTATAATATATTTAATTTAATGTGTCATAAAATATAGTTAAAAATTATAAATAAAAATAAAAATTGAAAATATTTACAATTAAAAATTTCTTAACTTGTTTACTGTTAACAATTATGATATGTTGTGCATCTTTTTTAATTAGTTCTATTTTCAAGATTTCATATTGAAGATTCTTCAATTTTTAATTTGTGCAATTGAAAATGATGTAATTTTGAATGTTTGGAACTCGAAAGTCCAGTTTTTAATTTCCAAACATTCCAAATTGAAAAAATTTCTGATGTAAAGCGTCAAAATTGGAACTTTTTTAATTACAAAACTTCAAACTTCCATATAATTATTTATAATTATATAACATCTGAACTTTCCTAATTTTAGAGATGTATAAATAAAAAATCTTAAATTTAAATGATTTTTAAAACCAAAAGTCAACTCTTTAATTTAAAATCTTCCATATTGAAAAAATATAAAATGTACATCATCAGAATAATGAAATTTTTTAATTAAAACTTGAAAGTTGCATAATCTTTTATTTGAAATTATCAAAATTAAAAACTTCTTAATTCTAAAGAGTTATAATTTAAAGTTTTATTATTTTAAAAAGTTAAATTTAAAAACTCTTGAATATCAATTGTGTATAAGGACAATTTCTCAAATTGTGATGATTTCAGAAGTCAAAAGGAAAAATTTTAATTTTACATCTTCAAAATTAAAAAGCTTTAAGTGTAAATTATCCATATTGAATAATTTTTAATTTTTAAGTATAAACGTAAGAAAACTGCTGAATCCTAAAGAATTGTAATTAAAATTTTTGCAGTTATATAATTTGGAACATTTTTATGAGTGGATCATTTTTGTATATGTGCAATTGAAACGTCTTTAATTTTTACGGTTTGAAAACGAAATTATGAATTCTTTAGTTTGGAAAATTTTCGGTTACAACCTCTTGAATTTTGAAGTTTCAAAATCGAAAATTTTTAATTTTGATAATTTGTATGATTTTGGAAATGGCAAGTCAGTTTTTTAACTTCAAGTCTTTTAAAGTGAAGATTTTTTAAATATGAAGCAAAACAATAACAGAGTTTTTAATTTCGAAACTTAAAGCTTGCATATTTTTTAAATGTAAATTTTTCAAATTAAAGAATTTTCCATTTAAAAGATTTATAGTTAAAAATACTACCATTATTTTGTTTTAAAGATGCATTAATAAAAAATCTTAAATTTTGATGATTTTTAAAACCAAAAATCAACTCTTCAATTTAAAATCTTCCAAATTGAAGAAATATAGAATGCACATCATTAGAATAATACAATTTTTAAATTAAAACTTAAGAGTTGCCAAATATATCATTTAAAATTATCAAAATTAAAAATTTTTTAATTCTAAAGAGTTATAATTTAAAGTTTTTTCATTTTAAAAAGTTAAATTTGAAAACTCTTGAATGTCAATTGTGTATAAGGACCATTTCTCAAATTGTGATGATTTCAGAAGTCAAAACAAATATTTTCAATTTTACATCTTCAAAATTAAAAAGCTTCGAGTGTAAATGATCCATATTACATAATTTTTAATTTTTAAGTATAAACATAAAAAAAACTGCTGAATTCTAAAGATTTGTAATGAAAAGTTTTAATTTGCAATTGAAAACTCTTTAATTCTCACGATTAAAAAATTTAATTATGACGTACTTATTTTTGATAATTTTAATGATTTTGGAAATGACAAGTCAAGTTTTTAATTTAAAGTCTTCTAAAGTGAAGAAACTTCCAATCTGAAGCAAAAAACTAACTGAGATTTTATTTTGGAAAATTAAAACTGGCATATTTTTTAACTTTGAATTTTTAGACTTAAAGAATCTTCCATTTTAAAGAGTTATAGTTAAAAGTACTACAATTTTAAATATTTACAAATAAAGCTCTTCAATATTAACAATTTTAAACCTAAAATACTTTAATTTTAAAGGTGTATAAATAAGAAATCTTAAATTTTGATGACTTCGAACTTCAAAAATTAAGATTTTTCAATTCTAAGTCTTCCAAATCAAAAAAATTTAAAAATTAAATTTAAAAAAATTTAAAGTCTTTAATTTTAAAAATTCAGAATTGAGAGTTCTACAATTAATTAAATCTATAATTAGAATTTGTTTAATTTTATAAATATACAATTATAAGTTATTCAACATTCATTCTTAATATTTCTTTGAATTTTCTTGGACGTTTGGCTCGGGGATATGAAAACTGTAAAAAACGATCTCCTGAATTCGGCTGGTTTTCCAACAGCCGAGTTTGCAGACAGAAATTCAAAATTCTTCCTCATTTAATCCTCGGCGTCAAGCGTCCCACTCGACATAAAAGGCGATAAAAGGCGCGGCAAAGCTTAAGAGTATAATATTTAAGTAATATATTAAGCTAATAATTATTCTGTTTAAAAACACTAATTAATTAATATTCATTTTTATAAGAGTATATTTCATAAATTCATTCTTTGATTACTCTAAATTTTGTGACACCTAATTTATTACATCTGAATATTAGGTCCATTTTATGATTAAAAAATAATGGTATTCATAATTTAAGTAAAAGCAGTAGCAACATGGTTTTTTTGGAATTTTGTAATTAAATTTCTATAACAAATTTATTGAAACTCTGAATGTAAAAAATTTAAGGTGTTTTTTTATTTATTTTAAACCTATATTAAATGGATTCAATAATACCATTGAAGAAATTTGAAAGCTCTATAATTTTATTATCAGGGAAAATTTCAAATGTTTCTTCTCCTATATAGAATCTGTTTGATACTATGGCAGACTTGTTATTACGAAACAAAAACTTTATGAATAAAAAATGTTGTTACATTAATGTAAAATTTTATTTAAAATCTTTTTTTTTTTAATTTTCATATAAATTTAATTTTTCTTCTATGCATTCCAAAGCGATATCAAAAGGAATATTACCATGTAAAAATTGAAACGACCTCTAAAGATACTTATGCAGGGTTAGAGTGCATTAAGACGTTAAAATTGAAGTAATTCAAATTAGATTAAAATAAAATTTAAAGTCCTTTTCAACGTCCAATAATCAAGTTATTGCATAGTATTCCCAAAAATTAAAACAAGAATCCAATGAACAAATTTAGATAATCGCCATGAAATGCTCCTATTGCAATTTGGAAAAAGATCCCTTTAAAAGAAATTTCCTAAAGATGAAGGAAACCAACCAAATCTTCTTCCTTCTCTCTTTTTATTTTTTATCATTTTTATTTTTATTATTTTTAAATCACAATAAAAAAACATTTGTGAATAATATTCACAAAGGTTTCAGTACTCATAGGGCACCCTTATCGGTGTATGCAAAATTTGAGCAGATACGAATAGCAACGAAAAGATGATGCTTTCTGTTTTGAAACCTGAGTACAAAGTCTAATTTTTCTTTCCTCTTTGTTTTTTGTCCGAATTTTATTTTCTTTTTTAATATTTTTTTAAAACGATCCTTTTTTCATATTACAATAAGAACATTTTATGGTGGTTTTTAAAATTAGGCAGTTAGATTCTTGGTTTCATTTTAAGAAATTCTATACATTATTATGATACTATAATTGTTTTCTTTAGGATCTCAAATATTTTTTATGAGCGGCTCAGTTTTCCCTAAAACTTTTTAAAAATTTTAATATAATAAGTATTTTGCTACATTGTAAGCCGGCAATTCAATTGTAGGAACAAACTTCAGTTTAGATCTGTTTGCGTAAATTAGGGAGCGTATCAGCTTTTGCCACTGCACTAATATGGATTTTTAATCTATAAGGAATTATTCTCGACTGTTGAAACTAAATTATTCTTCCGAACTTTGCATTTTTTTTACATTTTTTTCTTAGCATTGTTCAAAAATGTTTTCTTTAATATCCCAACTAATTTTTATGAGCGACTCAGTTTTTCCTAAAGTTTATTTTCAATTTTATATATTTAATAATTATTTTTTTTATATTGTACGCTGGCGATTCAATTGCAGAAGCAAACTCCGTTTTAGATATGGTTTGCGTACTTTAGGAAGCGTATAAACTTTTGCCACAGCACTACTATGAGTTTTTAATCTATACGGAATTACTCTCAACTGTTGGAACTAAATTATTCTTCTCAATTATGCATGAATTTTTTTGAAAAAAAATTTCTATAGAAAAATTATAATCATTCTTCTTCGCTGCTATTATAATAATGCTTTTGTCAGCTTTACCAAAAAACAAATCTTTAAGAGTTTTTGTTTCATTCCTTTTAAGGAAATCTTCAATATTTGCTATGATATTGTTTACGGGACTTTTATTATCATTGTTCAAAATTTAAAATTATTCCCAAGGCTTGAAATTTAGCTATGAATCTATTTCGAAAATTTTATTGGACCATTTATTTTTCTTTTTGGAAATTTAAACGTGGTTTTATAGTGCAAGTTGTGAATTTTAAATTTATTTTTGTAATTTAGAATATGAGCTGGAATTTGGGCTTTTTTCATGTTTTCTTACAATACTATAGTATATTTTTAAAAGGACAAGTCAGCACTGAAATTTCATACACCTGTCTATGTCGGTTCACACGCTTTCACTGTATGAAGTCGAAAGAAAAGATTGGTGGCAAATTTTAACCACAACTGTATTGACCTTGTAATTACAATATATAAAAGAATTTCAGATGAAGCAGATCCAAAACTAATTTTTTTTTAACTGATATAATTTTCAAATAATTATTTTAGAACATTTCAGCAAATATATTCTGTTTTACGATCAATCATGAAGTCTAAATAAAATATCCGACAAGAAAACATAAAAGCTATTTCTTTCTAAAAAGGACATTTACGTTCGAAATACACCATGGGTCTTTCTCAATAGTCCCTTCTCATTACAAAAATGGATTCAAAGTAATAATTTTCGTCAACTGAAGTCTTAAATATTTTGTAGGCATCTTTGACAAACGAGAAATGTTGTCTAAAGTTCCCTAAAGCTTAAAGGCTTTCATGTAACACCGATGTGCACTATTTGTCAAAAAGTTGTGATGATCGGTCTATCTGGATTTCTTGCTTCCCTTAATTTTTCCTTTTTGCATTTTTACATGTTTTGTACTACCTTTGCTAGGAAATGTATGTGTCCTCGAGCGCATTGCGCCTTTCATCTCTCATCTCTGCAGGCGGAGCACTTATACACTCTGTTCTTCCACTTTCACCCTTCTTCAAATCCTCCGTCTCTTTTTGGCCTCTTTTGAGTATACCCTCTCCTGTCTTGTCTCTTTCCCTTTTTGCTCAGCATACTCTAGTTTAAACCTCCGCTTCTCGGCCATCTCTTGCCTGCCTGGTATTTCCCTTCCTCCATTTCGATCTTCCTCATTGAGGATACTCCACACCAACCGACTTAAATACAACGTGATTTTAATACTTTTAACTCCTTTATAATCTGCTCCATGTCTCCCCGATTAAATGAATGCCGCGTGAGTCTTTTGCCAGAATGTGAATACACTAATGCATTTAGCAGCTTTACTCATCTTGCGTATTTCCTTCTAGGGATAATCGCAACTTCAGAATATTGTAAGTCACGAAATTCTTTTTTTTTTACAGTTTCATCACAATAATGTATACCACATAACTTTTAACAGACCAATCTGATCAGGCTGTGTTTTCGCAGAAGTTCTGATAGACCAAAAACAAGGATCGATTTCGTTCACTAACTATTTTTGATGAAAATTCAAAAAGTAAGAGGGTTTGAAAATTCCATGAACAGCTATTTATAGTACACGAAAATCCAAAAAATTTATCTTCATGACTTTTTTTGAATAACAAACTATTACCAGAGTTATAGTATTTTTTAAATCCAAAAAAGATAATGAAAAATAACACTTCAAGTCAAACAACGCATGACGTAAAAAAAAGCCAAGAGAAGGAAATCATTTATTTTTGAAGGCCCTATAAGACTATCATACGGAGAAGGTATTTGTCTGTTTTAGATAGAGCATTTTTAATATTTTTAAAACCACTCTTTTCAAGAATTAAAAACTCCATGTACGCTTATTTATAGTATACAGAAGTTCGAACAATTTATGCTTATGACTTTTTTTTAATATTAACGAAATTAGCCCAGATAACAATCGTGATATGCACATTACCCGCATTGTGTGATTCTCATGCCGTACGTGCAAGGAAGTGTCCATTTCGCCCTCATGGTATGATGGGCACGTACCTGCGAGCGTTCTAACTCGTATTTTGCCATCACGTATGCCTTCATAAAATGTGCGCAAAATGCGACGCATGTGTGACGCACATGTGAGGGCATCACTAAAACAATTATTTGTCAAAAATCTTCAAGAAATAATATTAATAATATATTATTGACTTTTTATATTCATAAACGTTAAATTTCCAACCAAAATAAAAATAAATCTCCATAATATATAGGGATGTGCAGAAAACATAACCCGACCCACAGACCCGCATTCAGCCTACAAGCCGCATTTAACACGCATACAACCCGTATTCCAAATTTTTTTTATTTATCCAAGTTTTGAAAATTTTGGGAAATCTACCCAAATTTTGAAAATTTTAGAAATTCATCAAAATTTAAAACATTTTAGAAGTTTACCCGATTTTTGACAATTTTGAAAAATTGATCAAAATTATGAAAATATACATTTATCAAAATTTTTTAAATTTTATAAATTTATCAAAATTTTTTTTAAATTTTGGAAATTTTGATAACTTTTGAAAATTTTTAGAAAATTAAAATTATTTTTTTAAATTTCCTACATATTCATGATTTTCACAAATTTCGAATAATTTCAAAAATTTCAAAAATTTTGAGAAATTTTGATAATTTTCAAAAATTTCGAACAATTTGAAAATTTCCAAAAATTTTGAGAAATTTTGGTAATTTTCTAAAATTTTGCGTTTGCGCTTCTTACCGGTTGAATATGGGTAGTCGGGTTAAATTCGGATCTAGGCAACAACCGCATCAATTTTGCAAAACCCTAGTAATATTATAAATTTGGACTTTAATGTCTAAATATAAATAGTATATACATACGAGATTTTATTATTAAA
>JAAAKG020135525.1:0-13501 GCA_010014905.2 Druon quercuslanigerum | reverse complement strand
AAATTTCCAGAGGTACCAGCTCAGGGATCGAACCCCGGACCTCTGAGGTGAAGTCCGAGCGTCTAACCACTGAGCCAGGAAGACGATTTTTTAGAAGTCTGTTAAATTAAAAAAAAAGTTCGTCCAAATAGTTGAACTTAAAATTTAAAAAGACTGCTATTTTTCAAAGACAGTTGAATTTTCAACAAAAAAATAATTTATAAATAAGAAAGATCAATTTTCCACCAAAAATGAAGAATTTTTTTAAAAAGTTAACTTTTAATGAAAAACGTTATTTTTTTTTAAAAAAAGCGTATAAGTTTTAACACGCAAAAATTAATTTTTTACAACCAAAGAAGATGAATTTTTAATACAAAATGACTCGCTCGTGTTATATAATTATAATAGTCCATTTTTCTTATTTTTTGAATTAAAAATTCATTCATCCGTTCATCCGTACTTTTAGATTAAATAATTAAAATTATTTGTTTTAAAAGTCATATTTCTGATTAAAAAACAAGACCGTTTGATCAAATTAATTTTTTTCGTTAGAAATTAACATTTTGTAATAGAAAATTCGTACTTTTGGACTGAAAAATTAAAATTCTTGGATCAAAAACTCATAATTCTAATTTAAAAATGAACTTTTTCATCAAATTATTCTTTTTCATTAGAAACTAAACTTTTTTAAATGGAAAATTCTTCATTATATGGATTAAAAATTTATCTTTTCGGACAAAAAGTTATATTTCTTATTTAAAAATAAATTCTTTGTGAAAATTTATCTGTTTTGTCAGAAATTTATTTGTTATGAAAAGGAAACTCGTCCTTTTGTACTAAAAATTCATCTTTCTTATTTGAAAATGAACTTTTTGTTAAATATATCTTTTTGTCGGGAATTAAACTGCTTTGAATAGGGAATTCGTCCTTTTAGATTAAAAAATTAAAATTCTTGGTTAAAAAAAAAAAATTTCTGAACAAAAAATTAACCTTTTGATGAAATAAATTTTTTTCGTCAAAAGTTAAACTGCTTTGAATAAGAAATCCGTCCTTTTGGACTAAAAAATGAAACTTCTTTGGTCAAAAAGTCATAATTCTAATTAAAAAATGAAAATTTTGATCAAATTAATCTTTTTCATCAGAAATTAAAATTTTTTGAATAGTAAAATCGTTTTTATGGATTAAACATTCATCCTTTTTGGACAAAAAGTTATATTTCTTGTTTAAAAATGATTTTTTGTTAAAATTTATCTGTTTTGTCAGAAATTTAATTGTTATGAATAGAAAATTCGTCCTTTGGTACTGAAAATTCATATCATATTTTAATAATGACATTGGTTGTCGAAAATTAATCTTCGCGTGTTAAAACTCATACTATTTTTTTTTTTAATGATGTTTTTCATTGAAAGACAACTTTTTAAAACCAATTCTTCCTTTTTGATTGAAAATTCATCTTTCTTATTTATAAACTTTTTTTGTTGCAAATTCAACTGTCTTTGAAAAGAGCAGTCTTTTTAGCTTTAAAGTTCAACTATTTCAATAAACTTTTTTTTTTGAAAATTCAACAAACTTCAAGAAAAATCGTCTTTCTAGCTTAAAAAATTACTATACAAATATTTCAGTTAAATTCTCAACACCAAAATATGGTGTTTCAAAAAAAAGTTGATTTTAAATCAAATATTTGAATTTTATACGACACTAAATGAATTACCAAGCTTAAAAGACAAAATTCCAACAAAACATGTTTAATTTTCATTAAAAAATGATAAATTTTCTGCAAAAAAGTTAATTTTAAATGAAGAAGTTGAATTTTTAAAGAAACAGTTTAATTTTATACGAAAAAAGATGGAATTTTACAAACTAATAATATAAATTTTTAACCAAATAGTACACTTTTCAATCCAACAGTACAATAATACTATTTGGAAATTTTTAAAGCCAGGAAGACGACTTTTTTAGAAGTCTGTTGAATTTACAAAAAAAAGTTCATCCAAACAGTTGAACTTTAAAGCTAAACAGACAGTTGAATTTTCAAAAAAAATATTTTATAAATAAGAAAGATGAATTTTCAATCAAAAATAAATAAATTTTGTTTACAGTTAACTTTCAATGAAAAACATCATTTTTGAAAGAAAAATGTATAAGTTTTAACACGCAAAGATTAATTTTCGACAACAAATGCCATTATTAAATAGGAAATATGCTTTTTCTACAAAAGAAGATGAATTTTCAATGCAAAATGACGAATTTTGTACGAAATTATATGACTAATTTAACAAAATAGTTGAACTTTTTAACTTGCAAAGATGAATTTTCACGCCAAACAGACGAATCTTTTTCGAAGACAGTTTAATTTTGAAGAAAAAAGTTCCTTTTAAAAAAAAGGGACGACTTACTGTCAACAAAAAAATGAATTTTCAGTACAAAATGACGAATTTTCTATTTATAACAATTACATTTCTGACGAAAAAAATAAATTTTAACAAAAAATTCATTTTTAAATGAGGAATATAACATTTTGTCCAAAAAAGATAAATTTTTAATCCATAAAGACGAATTTTCTATTTAAAAAAGTTTAATTTCTCACGAAAAAGATTAATTTGATGAAAAAGTTTATTTTTTAATCAGAAATATGACTTTGACCAAAGAATTTAAATTTCTCAGTCCAAAAGGATGAATTTTCTATTAAAAAATTTCAACTTCTGACGAAAAAAATGAATTTGATCAAAAGGTTCAGTTTTTAATCAGAAATATGATTTTTTAAACTAAGAATTCAAATTTTTCGATCCAAAATGACGAATTTCTAATTCAAAGCAGTATAGTTCCCGACAAAAAGATGAATTTGAACAAAAAGTTTATTTTCAACTAAGAAAGATGAATTTTTAATTTTAAAAATAAGTAAAATGGAGTTCTATTGTCTATTCATTTGCAAATTGAAATTAAGTATATCTTTCCAGTTGTTAAAATTCATCTTTTTGTCGGGAAATAAACTGCTTTGAATAAAAAAATTCGTTCTTTTAGAGTGAGAAATTAAAATTCTTTGGTCAAAAAGTCATAAGTCCAATTAAAAAATGAAATTTTTGATCAAATTAATCTTTTTCATCATAAATTAAACATTTCACAAAAAATTCTTCCTTTTTTATTGAAAATTAATCTTCTTTGGTAGAAAAATCATCTTTCCTATTTATCAAAGTGACATTTGCTGTAAAAAATTAATCTTTGTGTGTTAAAACTTATATTCTTTTGTATCATCTTTCTTATTTATATATTACTGTTTGGTTGAAAATTCATAATACTATTTTCTAAAATGCTATCTTTTTTCGTAGAAAATTAAACTGTTTTGTTGGACATTTATCTTTTTGCTTGAATTCAACTGATGTTGACTAAATATTAAAATCTTTTTTGGTTAAAAATTCAGCTACTTTATTTACAATTAATATTTTTATAAAAAAATTATCCTTTTTTATTTAAAATTAAACATGTTTTTTAATTTCGTCTTTTTAGCTTGATAATTCATTTAGTGTCGTATAAAATTCAACTGTTTGGTTTAAAACCAACTTTTTTTTTAAACGCCATATTATGGTGTTGACAATTTAACTGAAATCTTTCTTGGTTAAAAATTCATCTTTTAATAAATATTCATATTTGGATGGAAATTTAATCTTTTTTGTTTCTTAAAAATGCAACTATTTAGTAGTAAAAAATCAATAGATAATTTTGCTAAAAAATTATCTCATTTGGTTAAAATAAATTGTTTTTTTTATTAAAAAATAATAATATTATAACGCACTTTTTTACCAGCCCTACAATTTTATTTATTGTTCCCTTTTTTTAAATTAAAATTAATACTCATGTATGTATAATGCAATTAGGTAACAAAATTTCATAATATTATTAACTTCTGTGGTAATCCTGGGTAATAAATAATTAAAGGAATAAATTAGAACCCTTTTCTGACTTTTTTTCTGCAGTTTTTCACTATTTCGTAGCACTAGGATGCACCCCCCCCCCCCGCCACAGGTAACCACCTGGTTTATGCAAGACATAATTGGCTCAGTGCTTTAATCAGACTTCACAACCCAAAAGGCTTTACGAACAAGTTAACTATGGCGATTTTTCACGAAAATAAGAAAACAATAGGAGAATAATTTATCTTAAATATAATTAATTAAAAATTAACAATTAATAAAAAGTTGCATTTTGAACGAGAGAGTTAGGTTTTTCAGGATAAAAAGCGAAATGTTTTAGAAAATTGTTCAATTTTTGAACTCGAAAAGATTAATTTTTAATCAAATAGTTGAATTTTCATTAAAAATTCAGTTTAAACGAAAAAGACACATTTACAAACAAATGATTGAACTTATAACCAAATGGTCGATTTAAAAAAAAAAAATTTATTTAACCATATTGTAGAATCTTCAAACTAAAAAGACGAATTTTTTAGAAGGTACTTAAATAGTTCTCATAAAAAGATAAATTTCCAAACAAGAACTTTTCTTCTAAAAATATCAGCTTACAATGTAAATGAAAAAATTGTCAACAAACCAATTAAATTTTATCCCCCAAAAAATTATGTATAAATATTTGAATCTGTAACAGTGTAATTAAATTTTCAACAAAATAGTACAATCTTTAACCAAATATTTTAATTTTCAACCTGTTAAGATGTATTCTGGACCAAATAGTTGAATTTTCAACTAAAACAAGATAATTTTTCAACCAAATAATGTAATTTTTGAATAAAAAAAGATACATTTTAAACAAAAAATGGAATCAATAAGATAAATAATAATAATATTAGGAATGCATAAATAAAAAGGAGTATTATTTGGAATAAATAAGTTACAATTTTTTTCAACTAAAGATCAACGATTTTTTAACAAAATAATTCAATTTCCAAAATCTTTAACCAAAATAGATTACTTTCTAATCAAGTTGTGGTATCTTTAACTCAAAAACATTTAATTTATACCCATAATAGATGATTATTTAAACCAAAAAACGCATTTTCAAGCCAAACTGGAAAATTCCCTATAAAACAGCTGGATTTTTATCTCAAAAATCTAGACATTAAACTAATTAGTTAAATTGCAATCAAATATTTAAATTTTCTATCAAAATAATACAATTTTTAACCCAAAAGGAACAACTTTCTACAAAACAGTCGAATTTTCAAGAAAGGAGTTGAATTTTCTACCTAGAAATATTTTTCACTCGAGAAAAAAAATTATATGAAACTGTCCAATTTTCAAGTAAACGTCAAGTTCTCCACAAAACAGTAGAATTTTCAACTAAAAAGTAGAATTATTAACTATTAAATATTTCGCTAAGAATTAATTTTTTTGTTTCAGAAAATCATCAATTTATTAAAAAATTAAACTATTTATTCTAAAATTTACATTTTTGGTTAAAAACTCAATTACTTATTAAAAAATAGAACAATTCGTACGGAAACTTAACTATTTTGTTGGAAGTTCATCTTTTTTTAAATTAATTCTCATGTGAAAATGTAGCTATTCCATTCTTCGTTGAATATTTATCTTTTATAAGTTGAAAATTGGACTATATTTTGTAGAAATATTATGATTTTGATGAAAATTCGTCTATTTGTGTAGAATATTAATCTTTTTAAATTAATATTCATTTTAATTTTGGAAAATTCAACTATTTGGTTGATAATTCGTTTCTGTGGTTTAATAGCTCAGCTATTTTGTCAGAAATTAAACAATTTTTAAAAAAGTTTAATTATTTTTTGCACAATTCAATTATTTTCTTAGTCATCTTATTTGGTTGAAAATGAAACTCTTTTGTTCAAAATTCGTGCGTATTGATTGAAAATTCATCTTGCATAGTAGAAGTGACATATTTATTTGTTGAAAATTAATCTCTCTTGGCTGAAAATAAACGTTTTTGACGTTTTTGTCGAAAATTCACTTATCCTCTTAAAAATTCTTCTATTTGACTTACAAATTCAACTACTAAATTCTTGTGTGTTGATAATATTGACTTGGATTCAATTTTTATTTTTTAATCAGAGAAGTTTTATGTGTTACCAAACCTGATCATAAAAATATTAAAATAATTAACATCTGATAAATGGCGACAAATAAAAAGATCTGCAGTTGGTAAAAGTTTGAAACATAAACTGAAAAACTGTCACATCCTATGTCCATTATCTTACTCTCAAAAATGACTAATTTGTAAAATGATAAATAATTTTTCCAAAGGAACCAAAAGTGTGGTTTCAACTTCAGGTTCCTTTGGAAAAATTGTTCATTGTGCTGATATTCGTGCCAAATATCTACGATCTTTTTAAGATGTTAGGCATAAAAATATTTCTATGTTAAATTTAAACATATTTAGATGTTAAAATCATCCGAGCGCATGCGCATCACGCATTGGATTTTTACGACAATATTTGACGGCTGCATATTTTCGATATTACAACGGAAAGTTTCAGTTGAAGTTTCACTACAACACATTTGACAAAATTTTTATAATTTTAAAATAAAATTTGAGTTTCAGTAACCTAAAATCAATAGAATTTTAAATGCAGATTACAGATCAATCGTTCCCCGCTTTCTTACCCAGTTTTTATTTTTTTATTTTGAATTAAAAATATTAAACATAGCCTCAAATTGACTGAATGTATCATCTGATTGACATTTCATACCCTTTATCTGTTTTTTGTTCATGTTCGAACATTAAAGTTTATTTTACATTTACAAACAAGTTATTAATTCATTTCTTAAATGTACAGAAATAAATAAACTCCTCAAATATTTACAGACGTTATTTTGCATAACCATACATGTAATATCTCGGATATTTCAGTTGAACATTTTGGGTGTTAGCACGTAACATCTCACTTTTTAATATCTAGAGATGTTAGCTTTAAACATCTAGATTCCTGTCCTATAGTTAAACATAAAATATGTTAGTCCTGGACATCTAGATGTTCAGTTTGTACATCCATTTTTCTCCGTGTTCCTTTTCATCAAGGGTGGTTCCTGTTTGTTTTTAGCTCCCTTGGATCCAAAAAACGGTTCTAATAGAATCCCCAGTTTGTTTCTGGGCTATCCTCGCCGATTGCTCCTCGCTCTGGTCTATATTGTCCCAATTTCATAAAATAATCATAGAATAACTATCGCGTTCGGTCAGGTTCAGACGAGCTTGGAAGAGAAGCATCCTATCATCGCTATCGGCAGCTAACCTCTTGACATATATATACACGTATAGCTTAGCATAAAACCCACTTCATAGATAGAAGGTACTGTCGATGGCCGGAGGCAAACTTATTCTCTCACGTGTAAAATGCATAGCCTTGTACATACAAGGCTGAGGTGGCGGAAGTGAGGACGTTGGGCAAACATAACTTCCGAACTGATGAGAAACTTGTCAAAGAAGGTAGACTTGAAGACCCGATTCGGTGCCAGTACAGAGCCCGTTTCGTAGCAAATGAAAAAGGATCTATAAGATGCTAGAAGAAGCTTGAACTAATATGCACACTGTACAAATTGTTTTGTGGATTTTCCTAAAAAGTTTGTGAAGCTATTCAGACAATCAGTTTGGAAATATTCCCAAACGTTTGAGGGGAAAAATCTCAACGAACGGTAGGAATGTTCCCAAAAGTTTGGGAAATTTCCCAAAATTTCGTGAGGATAATTCCCAATCTGGATGGGAATTTACTCATTAGTTTGGGACATTTCCGGAACTGTCTGCAGAGAAAATCCCCCAAAATTTGTTGAATATTACTTGGCTGGGTTTTGTCCCTATGTCATTGCGGAATAATGTTTAAAATTTCGAGAATTATTCCAGAATTTGTAAAAAGAAACATTCTCCAAAATTTGTGGCTGAGTGTTCACTATAAAGTATCAACTAACTAAAGTGCAGCCTATGTATTCTGTACGTGTAGGTGAATGATTTTTTCGGTAAAATCATTTACATAAAGTGAGATGATTTAAAAAATGAACACCGCAAGGATTTTAAAATTTATGGAGGAAATTTGTTCGGGGCCCCTAGATTCAGGTGTTTGGCATATCGCATATGTCAAATAAATATTTTCGTCGGATAAATTTTATCTTTCGCCGGATAAAAAGTGTTGCAGCGTTTTTATCCAATTTAAAGATAACATTTATTCCTAGGGTTTACTGTGTCTGGGAGAAGACGATGAAATAAGAAGGTTCCTTACAAACTCTAAATTGTTGTTTCTCTGACGTTAAATTAAGATTATTTTCACCCCGAAGTTCTTTTCGTAACCTATACGTATATTGCGGGGAAATAGCGGCATTTTTCACAAAAAGAGAAGAATAAATTTTTTATATGAAATTACGGACATCACAGTCAAAGTTCTCTCAAAATAATGTGCTTGAAGTTCTAAACATTCAAATGAACAAATTTGTTTACAGGTGACTTTGTAAACTATACAAATAGCTAAAATGTTTGTTAATTTATATTGTAAATAATATATTACCTAAAGCAAAATTATAATGCATTTTTCATTATAGTTAGAACAATAGGTATGGATAAAATAGAATTGAAGGGTCCGCTGTCTAAATATGTTAACCAACATTTCAGAAATTTTACACAGCGGCGGAAAATCGTTGTTATTTTTGCAATTTTAAATATTTTTTAAAACTTTAAAATGTTTTTTTGTTCATTTACTAGAGAAAAATAATAAACGTTAGTTTTATAACATTTGAATCAAATTTGAAAGTTATAGGACAATTTAAATCTATTCATATGTTATCTAAAAGGGGTCCAAAGGTCTAAACATGTTATGTGCAGTGTTCTGCCGCTGAGTTTCTATTTTTTTGCGGGCTCGCATGTTTCTGTGTTGTTTTTCAAGCTGCGTGAAAGTTTTATATGTGAAAATATTCGGAATCGCAAGCCGAATATGGATGTGCTTGCAAAAATTTTAAATAGTTCATTGCAAAAATTTGCTGAGTGTTAGTAAATGAGACGCGTAGCTTACCTTCGTCTTTATAGCAATATGTATACGACAACATCGAAAATCACGTAAAGGTAGCCACAACAAGCTTTCGACACACACATGCACTTAACTGCACACACACAAACTGACATGTGTCCCACTGGCATATTCTACGGGTAAACTGAGCTAATGTGAGAAAAAGCATAGATTTACCATAGGGCGCCATAAGCAGTTAACAAGTTTAGACCGCGGACCTATGCTCTAGATACCAAGATGCGATTTTCGCAAATCCATTTAAAAAAACTAAAAGGAATTTTGCCGTTTCGCTTGCAGAACATTAACTGCATATAAAAAATGTTCTAGGAAATAGAATAAAATCGATTTCGGAAAAATGTCTGTTAACATGTTTAGACCGCGGACCCTTCAATTGAAAAAAAATATTTCGTTCATTTGAACCTTCAGAACTTCAGGTACATCTGCAAAAATTATTTACCAAAAGCCACCCCTAACACTGAAAAATCACCCTTAATATAAATTATGCCCAATTTGTAAATCTGATTCCCCATTGCTGATTCCCCATTGCAAAATTTAATGCCCCATTACCAAATTTAATGTGCCACTATTTTTTTTAAACAGGGGGTTACACTAGCTTAATATTAAGGTAGCGTAACCCCCGATTTTCTAATGGTGCAGAATTAAATTTGGCACTAAATAGTGAAATTTAAAAAAAATACTTCAATACTCAGCACAAAACAGATCAGTTTTAAAGCCAAAAGCGAATTTTCTACCAAACAGAAATTTTCAGCATAAAAATAAGTTTTTAACCAAATACACTCAACTCCCGATATAAGACCGGTTTTGAGTTGAATGTGGTTGAATTTTTAACAAAATATTTGAATGCTTCACCCAAACAGATTAATTTTCAACAAAAAACTTTAGAGTTTAAAATAAAAAATGCGAAATTTCTACTAAAAGATAAATAAAATTTCAACACCAAAAATTATTTTTACGCGATTTCTCCTAAGATTGAAAATTAACGTAAATTGTAAACTTCTCTCATTTTAAAATAATCGCTAACAAGTTCAATAGTTGAGAAATAAATATTTTAGGGCCACATTCCGAATCCTTTGTATTCAATTTTCTTTTGATGTTGTAAAGAATATTTAAACAACGATGAGATGTAAGTAAACTATATTGATCTTTAAAAATTTGATGCTATTTATTGTTGACTTTTTTTCGAAATTCCATGGGACTATCTTTATAATTGTATGCAAACAATGCCACTTCCTTTTACGCAATTGTGAGAGACGAATTTGCGTAAACAACTTCAATGTTAAATATTATCGCAACCAAGCATTACCGTAAACACTTTCAAGGTTATATTTTGATTTGTCCTAGTTTTTGTCTTAATTATATAACACAATAGCAAATGCAAGCACAAATCAAAATGTAACCCTGAAAGTGTTTACGCGAAATGCCTAATTAAGATAATAAATAACCTTGGAAGTTGTTTACGCAAATTCGTTTCTCGCAAAATTAATCAATATAATTTCGAGACATCGGGACTATCTGAGATCATTCTAGAAACTTAGCACAGACATGAGCCCCTTCAACTGTGGGACGGTCTCGATGTCGGTAAGGTGGCAATTTGTATTTAGAAACCGCCTGCTATCTATTCACATCGCAAGCAATTTGGTTCCACCTTATTTTCTAGCCTCCATTTCACCTGCTTCTTCAGCATCCCACGTGCTCGTCGCGTAGCGACGCAGAGGACGAGGAATACAGAAGCACGTGTAGAAATCGACACCATCTGTTAGCTGAGTGGCTGCATTATGAGCCCCACTTGAGAGTATAACTGTCCCTGTAGCCTATACTAATACTACCACCCGATGCATTCATCGCGTAATTAACGTCTCGCAATTATGGCCGTCGAGCGCGCCTTGCTCGCGTTGGTCGCGAAACCCGTCATCAACACCGAGCCTTGCAGAGACTGCCAGAGACTACTAGAGACTGCTGAATATTATAAGCTCTCATAACAGACTTGAATAAAGCCAAGAATGTTTGCTGTGCATGCAGCTATGCGCGATCTTCTGTTTCTGTCATAACTTAGCTGGCCCCATAGCTCCTCAAGTCTAACTCTCTAGAATCTAGATCCCCATAACCTGACCTCAGATTTCACACTCTTTCCCCTATTCCCCTCTTTTCCCATTTTTTAAAAATTATTCCTATTTTTCCGGTTTTCAAGAAAATTCCCCTTTTTTCGATTTTAAAAATGTGAACTAAATTGATAAAATCCAATGTGAAAATCAAACTATTTTTGATTGAAAGTTAATTATTTTTAACTGAAAAATGTTTCGAAAATTGCGACACATCTAAGATAACTAATGTAATTGAAATTTATTAAATTAAGTTGCTGAAAACGAAATTCAGTACTTTTTATAGTACATTTATTACATTTTTATTAACCTTCAGAAGCGGTTTCTGAAAATTAAAAATAGTTCCCTAAAATTTCGGAATGGTAACAGAAATATAAGTTATCGTTAGGGTTCAGTGTCAGTAGAAAGGGACCGTACTTAAATTATGTAACAACTCAATTGGGGAGGGGGGGGCGAGACATTTTGTTAATATTTTTTACCGTAGAGGATCCGTTATTCATGCACATGATTTTTTGCAAATTCGCAAAAACTTTCTCCTAAAAATTATCTTTTTAGTTATAAATTTTGTTATTTGATTTAAAATTCAACAATTTTCTTAAAACGATATCCTTTTTGCTTCCAAATTCAACTGTTTTGTTAAGAATTCATCTTTTGTGTTAAAAATTCAAACTTTTTGTAGAACATTGTATAAAATTCATATTTTTTTATTGATAAGTCATAGCTTATGCAACTAAAATCTTGTTTGGGTGAAAACTATTTTTTCTGACAATTTTTCTTTTATTTAAAAATTCATCTTTTTTAGTAGAATTATTGCATATTTCTTGGATAAAAATGTAACTTTTTTGTTGAAAATCCGTATTTTTATGTTAATATGTGCATTTAAAATTGTTGAGGTGAGAATTAAACTCTTTTTGGAAAATTTGTCTTTTTGGTTAGAAAAATCGCCTGTTTTAGTAGAATTTAGATTTTTCTTGGACAAAACTACAAACTGTTTGGTTGAAAATTTAACAATCTTGTTAAAAGGTCACATTTTTTGGTTAAAAATTGGACTATTTAGCAGAAAATTAACTTATTGCTTACAATTCTTCTTTGGATTAAAATTTAACTATTTTTTTAAAGCTTTTTTTAATTCATCTGTGTAAAAAGTAATTTCATCTTTCTTAAATAAAAATGCAAATGTTGATTTGAAAATTCAACTCTTTTTTACAATCTTTTTTAAATTAAAAATTCATTTGTCATCTGTTTATTGGCCAGGGAAAATTCTGAGATTTAAAGAACAAAAATCGTGTAAAATTCATAGAATTTCTATAACTTTTAATTGTTAAACTGTTAAACTAAAATATTCTAGGTTAAAAATGTTACAAGTTTAAGAAACTGATATTTGAATATTAATATGGTCAGGGAAAATAAAAAATTGGTCTTAGGGAAATTATTCTTGTTAGTAATTTATACCATTTTAATTAAAAATTTTATCATTTGGTTGAAAATTCAACAATTTTGTTTAAAGCCATCCTTTTTGGTGGAATATTCAATTTTTGTGTTGAAAATTCGTCTTTTCGGGTAAAAAATTCATTTCTTAGAAAATTGAATTATTTAAAAAAAAATCATATTTTGATGCTAAAAAGGCAAACTAAAATCTTTTTTGGTTGAAAATTCAAATATTTTTTTAAAGTTTGTCATTTTTTTTTAAATGCATATATTTTACTAGAAATGTCATATTTCTTCATAAAAATGCAACATCTGGTTTAAAATTCAAGAATTGTGCAAGGAAATGTGTTAAAAAGTAATCTTTGTTTTAAATACTTAAATGTTTTTTTAAATTCATATTTCTGGGCAGAAAATTCAACTGTTCTCATAGAAATTTTTCTTCTCATTTAAAACTCATATTTTTATGGTGAAAAAGGTAAACTGAAATCCTTTTTGGATAAAAATTCAAGTATTTCTGTGATAATTTGTCTTTTTCATATAAAAGATCTATTCTACAAGTAGAAATCGCATCTTTCTTGGTTAAAAATGTAACTTTTTGTAAAATAATTCAACAATTTTCTCAAAAATATAATATTATATAATAAATATAAAAAGAAAAAGAATAAAAATTTTGTCTAAAATATAAAAATATACATAATATAATATAATTATAATCTTCGCAAAAAATATAATTCTGGTATAACCCTTTGAAGCATAAATTTTTCCTTACAGTCAAATTCCTTGAAACTGAGTATAGAAGGGTCTTCGAGGTCGCTGATTTCAAAAATGGCGTCAGATTTGAGGAATGTTCAAAATTCAAAATGGCGGATACAATATGGCGGACGAAAAATATTAAAATTGATCTGATTTGCTTGATGTTTGTTACTCGGAGGTTTTCAGGGTCGCTGAAAACGAATCCAACCTTAGAATTGCAAAATTTAAAATAGCGGATCCAATATGGCGAGCC
>JAAAKG020135524.1:20699-36216 GCA_010014905.2 Druon quercuslanigerum | reverse complement strand
ATTTGCACCCGATCCCAGCGAAATCGCGGTAAAATGTCAGCCATAACCACGTCTCACTACCGTGAGATAGGCGGTTATGTATATATATATATACATTTGTATTTGAGCAACTTTGATCGGCGGCGTTTTACGAGTTTGAGGGACTCCGATCTCTTTACAGTATGTTACAAAACCACTTATAATACTTTAATAATACTTACCGCCTAAATAATAAGATTCTACTTACAATAACTTATACGCTATCTTTTTGTCTTCGCACAACTGTTCTCAAAATTTGCCTTTAGAGTTTCCTGGTGTTTCGTTTCCTCTTTTCATTTTCGTTAAAATGAATTCACGTTTTCTATAATTTACTGTCCTTGTATAGGAGTGCGCGATTGGCCTTTCCCTACAACATGCCTCTTACTTTCTCTCATTTCTTCAAGTCTCATCATCCAGCTTGCGCCTTGTCCACTTCCACACTCTCACCACCAGTTTCCTCCCCCGTACATTTCTGTAAAATAGGCCCCCATGATTCTGTCTCGTAATAACAGACTCTACATTTTCTTTCCTCTTCATCTATCCAGTACCTGCACTTTCTCATTCCTTCCTCCATTCTAAATCGTAAAACGTGGTTCCACTTACTCTTCTTTTTTACCTTTTATAAATATTCTGGCTCTCATTCAGCCTTTACTACCTTATACCACCTGTTATACTTAGAGATCACGGTCTTTTCCATCTTTCATCCCCCTCTTTAGCTATCAGTTCATTTTCTAACTCTTGCCATACTCTGACATCTGCTCTAACATCGCATTCTCTCCTCCTCTGTTGTCTGTCTTCCTCACACCTTGATCTTTCTGTGTTACCCCTATTCCCTTTATCTACCTAATCCCTCCCTCAACATATATCCTGAACAGCTTCAGCGCACTCCCATTACCCATCTCAAGAATTTCTCCTGCATACTATCCACCCTCTTGTGCTCCATTTATCGCCAGATCGCCACTGCATAACTTAGGACTCACCGCACTAACGTATCAAACATCCACAGTCTCATCTTCCAATCATCCTTAAACCTTCTTTTCCCTATCCCCCACACGTGCTCCATTACTGTAGTCGAACATTCTATCCTTTTCCTTACCTGTAGTTAAACCCCGCCTTTGGGCTCAAACCAGAACCCTAGGTAACTGAATTCCTCAACCTGTTCCACTTTCTCCCCGTACATCTACCAATCATATTCTACTTTTGTCCTTCGACTCCTAAAACACATCATCTTCGTCTTATTTACATTTACCGTTAAGTCTTTAATTCTCACATACTCATCAAACTGTCTCATTATGTGACTCATCCCTCTCTCTTATCCGCTAGTAAGACTACGTGGTCTGCATACGCTACGGGATATACCTTGCTCTTTCGCAGAACTGTTCTCCCTTTTCCTTTCTTCTCCATTTTTTTTCTAGATCTGCCAACAAGAGACTGAATAGTATTGGCCTCAGTAGGCACCCTTGCCTGAGCCCCCATTCAGTCCAAAAAACCTCCGCTTTTTCACAATCCTAACCCTTATCTCAGCCTCCTCGAATATCTCGTTTATGATCTCGACCAACCCTTCATCCACCACCCTCTCTTTCACAACCTGCCATTACATCTTTATGTTTACCGACTTAAACGCTACTTTAAAATCTAGAAATAAGGCCACTAGTTTTCCTTTCTTCGTTTCTAAGTTACTATTCACTAAACAATTTAGTACGTAGATGTGGTCTACTGTCCCCATACCTTTTCTGAAGACCGTCTGATTGTGTGAAATGATCCCTTTGTCGTCCACCTTCCTTTCTAATCTCTTTCTGAATATATCCGTGTATATTTTATAGCCCGACGACATAAGTGTGATTCCCCTATACTCGTCCACCTTCTAGCCATCTCCTTTCTTAATTATCGGTACCACTAACCCTGTTCTTTACTCCTTAGGCCATTCTTCTCCTCTCCAAACCTTCTTGCATACCTCTAACATTTTCTTTCTCACCCCTTCCCCTCCAAACGTCAAAGCCTCGTTCTCAATATCGTCCTTTCCTGTTGCCTTGTTTCTTTTGAGCTTCGCTATCGCTCTATTCACTTTCTCTCTACTTATCCTGTTATGATTATCATCATATCCTTCTATTGCCTTCCTCTTATCACCTAATAACTTATTTTACACTCCTACCTCTTCCATATAACTGCTTTTCTCTAACTGCCTTTTCTCACTGAACAATCTTGTTTGTTCTCTCGTTCTCCTATTATATTCCTGTTTCCATGTCCCCACTTTTCTCCACTTTTTTACATTTTGTTTCATTCTATTTTTGCCCTTCTTACATTCTGCATCTTACGATCCCCTTTTATTACCCTTCTCCTCTTCTCCTGGCCTTACCCTTTCTTTTATCCTTTCCATTAGTTCTTTTATCTTTTCCAGGCGCATGTCCACGTATTCCCCTTCCAATCCTCTAATCTTCTCGTTCTCCATTCTTTATTCAAATTCTCTTAATTTATCCTTTCCATCTATCCATTTTTACTTTCCTTTCGCCAGATCTTTCCTTTGTTTCGCTACACCGTTTCCATCCTGATCATGTCAAAGTCGCTATTGGCGGGAAGTGTTTTGATCCTATTTCATTACCTACTTCCACTTTATCCATTCTCTTCCTTATTCATTCTTCTGCTAGAATGTAATTTATCACTGTCTTCCCTTTACCTATTAACGTCACTTCCTCTTTTTCATCTCCCCTTATAATTCCATTGCTGATAATCGACCCTTCCTCTCCTAACAGATTCAAAAGAGTTTTACCCTCTTGATCTATCTCTCCTATTCACGCGTTTTAGTCTCCACCTATCAAGACCAGCTCATCATTCGTTTACTCAACATATTCCCTTAATACTTTCTAACTTTCCTCTTTTCCTCTCGTGCTATATACACAAACGATGGTCACCCTCTCTCTTCGCATCTTTATATTTTTGACCATCACGCCCTCCTGCTTTATTTTCGCTCATCCACTCTTTCAAATTCCATCAGCTCCTTTTTAACAGCTGACACTATGCCTCCCATCCCTTTTCCCATCTCATGTTGTTTCCTCGATTCTTGCATTATCCACACATGCCCCTTCGGCAAATTTCGTTTCAAATCGTTCTAATCCTTTTTATCTACCCACGTTTCGCTCAGCATTACCACCTCCCACTTTCAAATAGCCTCATTCCAGAAAGCCACACTCCCTCCTCTATTTTTGCCCCCCCCCCCAACTTCATGTACTCAAATTTTCTTGTCTGTTGGAAACCCTTCCTCGTCTCTCCTACTCTCATTATCTTCGTTTACCCTTCTTTCATGTATTGTTCCCTCTGCTTGCCGTTCGATCACCCCCTTCCTCTTTCTCTCTCTCCATGTCAGGTCCTCTTCAATTCGTTCTACTTTCATTTCTTTCATTACTGTATTTCGCTTTCTTTTTTCTCTCTCTTGTCCTTATAATCTTACTTCTATTTCATGCAGTCGTCTGCGCATTCTCACATTTTCCTCCTGCAGTTTCTTCTCATCTTCCTTGACTACATCTCCTACTCCCACCTTTTCCTTTTGTTCACTTCCGCATTCTAGTTTCCTGACACTCTCCTTAAGCAAACTCATTTCAGTTCTTCTTTCTTTCTTACTCTCTATCTGTTTACTCTCTGTGCTATCCAGTTTACGAAATACCTCCTCTTTCTCGACTTTGCACGGAGCATCCCATTCCTTTCATCACTTTCTCATTTTTTTTTTCACTTTCTCCCTGGCTTCTTCCCTAGGCGTCCTCGCTGTTAAACCCTTTGCAGATTTTCTATCTGAAGCCTCTGATGAGTTTCTCAAGGTTTTCTAGACTACTCCTTCCTACCCTCCTTTCAGATGGAGTTCTCTGCCTACTCTCCTTTCGTGCTTTCTCATCTTCCCCTTCCTCATCTAACTGGTCTCTAACCCTTTAATAAATTTCCAACGGTACCGATCACGTTTGTTGGTGATTTTTGTGGTACTAGCATTTTGAGGCATTTTGCGAGGAGAAAGAGCGGTGAGTAGAGTGTTGAAGGTGTAAGGAATAAGTGAGAGTGAAGGGGTTGGTAGAAGGGGGTGAGTGTTATGTAATTGTGAAAAGTGGAAGAGAAGGATTTTCAGGTTAGGAACGTTCGTGAAAAGTGGGTTTCTCATGCAGGGTGAGTGACAGGGGAGTGTGAGGGTTGGATGATTGGGAAGAGACAGTTTTTAAAGAGTGGTGAGTTATAGTGAGAGACAGATTTTAAATGTAGAATTTAAATAATTTTCATTTGCTCAAGCACTTATTTTTCGATAATTAAACAAATGAAATAGAATAGAAAACAAAAAATTAATTGCAATTTTAAAAAAGTTTCAAAAAATTAATTATTTAAGCAAGTTATATTTGTTTAAAAATTTAAAAGAGGTTAATGTATTCTTTGTATACACTATAGAGTCAGAAACATAATTGCATGTGTTTTTTTTTATAAATTTTTTTAGTTTTTGAAAAAAACTGTTTGAGCAATTTAAGATTGTTTAAACAAATAAAATTTATTTCAAATTAAAAGCAATGTATAAAAATTATGTAATTATTCAACAAAACATAGCATAGGCTACTAATTTGAAAATAAACTTGATATCTCTGGCTGCATTTTTAGAAACTTTGAAAATAGACAGTAAATAATTGTTTATATAATTACATAATGTTTTAGAAGAATTTACTACTGCAAAAATGGCAAAAAATTACATTTCAATCCGAAATTACGATTATTTTTTATATGTTTCGGGAATAAATAATCGGCATCATGTAAATAGTTGTAAATAGTTGTAAATATTTGTTAATATTAAGGTAGAAATTTTCTTTCGGTTTATTATGTAAGTGGTATGGAATGGAAGTCATGTAAACCCTTAGGGGACACATTATGAATAAAGAAGAAGAAGAATAAATAATCGTTAAAAAAATTTACATTTGTTTACATTGCATTAGTTTTTTGTTTTTTGTGTCATATTTGAGGCGCTGCCTGGTGGCACGTGTGAATATTCGAATTTTGAACAAACTTGCGTATTTTGTTTCTCCACAAATGGAAACTATAAAGGGGGCTGTCTAGCCCTCCAGCTCAAACAGTGTTTTTTGGACAACTCTAATAATATATATTTTTTACTACGCTTTTGTGTTCTAAGTATTGGTTTCCATTTTCGCTTGTTTTTATTTTCAAGAATTTCCATACTTTGCAATATTTTCTATTAGCCGCCTTCAAGTTTGGCCTACAACGGATGGTTTCAGATTTATTTAGATTGCATTTTAATCTGCAGGTACCAAAAAGAATAATAATTTTTAAAGTGTGTCCTGGAGATGGGCTTGAGCTTCGTGCAGGCATTTACTGATAACATATATCATTATGTCCTCAGCAAACCCTAGACTTTTTTGATAGGTTTTACATTTAGTCCATAAGATTTCAGACAGTCGCAAGCGTAAATGTTAAACAATACAGGGGCGTTGACAGCCCCCTGTTGCAGGCTCTCATTAAGCACGGTCGTCAGATCTGATTTCTTTTCGCTACCGAATACAAATTTTTTTTCCGTGCAAAGCGTTCCACAAGATTTTTATAAGATGTTTTGGAAACTCTTTCTTCATTATTCTAAAGACTAAATCATCCAGTCAAACAGTATCAAAAGCTGTTTGGAGGTCGATAAGACAGGTCGCGATAAATTGTTTGTCGTTTAGACCCCAACAGAAATCGGACACTAATTTGCTAATCGCGTGTATTGTTGAGTGTTTATACCTAAATCACAATTGTATATCAGGGATTATGTCATATTTTATTGCAATGCTGTTGAATGGATTGATTAAGTACCATTTCAAATATTTAGCTCATATTTTCCAAAAGACTTAATAGTCTAAGCCTCCTAGTAGCTTGCCATCTTTGCTTTTCTTTTCTAATGCTTTTACTCTGGAAGTTTTCCATTTATCCGACAAATGGTATTTATTCAACATACTGTTAAAGATTATAGTGTATTCATGCAAAATATCAATAGGTAAGTTTCTAATTACAATGTTTGGTATTCCGTCCGTTCCAGACAATCTTTTGTTGTTATGATGTTTTAAAATTTTTTTAAGTGCACAAATGTTACAAAAGTAATCCTTGTCATATTCGTACTTAGGATTAGCGGCAGGATTTTTGTCAGTGAATAGGGTCAGGGCTTGGTTCTTATTTTTATCATGCTAATTGCTCCATCTCGCTCTTTAGTTTTTGTACAGTGTTTAGAACCATATTATTTATACCGTTCCTATTATTGTTTCTGTTTTGATTATTATTTTATATAAAAAGTTGCTCGCAGCACTTTTATTTTATCTTTACGGTCAGTCATAATGAAGTTATTTTCCTCGTCTATAGGTTTTGAGTTTGTCAATTTCTGCGGCTTCAATCAAGTTTACTGTATCCTGTGGAAGTTCGAAAGTTGGAAAGTCAGTTTCGTTTTTTGATCTAAATGTTATGTCTATTTCTGGGAATAAATTATTATTATCGTATGTGGAAATATTTTTTATTCTATAATACCAGTAATTATTTATGTTTTTGTTCAATAAATTATTTATTTCGGGTTACTTCTATTACTTCTATCTTGTGATTTATCAAATTGTTCACCTTGATCCTACTATCATGCAGACATATATCTAGTTGTGAGTTTCCGCTAGACTAAGTGGGTTCGAACAGTCGTACCAATTTTATTCTAAACTGTAAATCGATATTTTTTACCCAATTACTTAAGTATATATCCCTGGGATTTTGCTGAGTATCTTGCCAGCCAGAGTAACGGGCATTTGAATCTCCTGTTAGTATATAAATAATTTTATATTTATATTATATTTTATATTTATATGACAATTTAATAACTTGGCTGGTATACAAATTTTCAGAGTTTCCGAGCTCAAGTTAATTAAAGATAAGGTGTAAATCATTGGAAAAAGTACTGCTAGTATGACCTGTTGCGTAAGCACTAACTATGTATAAGTTTTGGTGATTTTTGAATGGATTTCTGATTATAGTTGTTTTAACTATTTTAGTTTGGTTGTCTGACTTGATATTAACTCTTTAATGTTTTATATTATTTTTGATTATCAGCGCGAAGCCACCACTTCCTTTGTTATCTAGACTATCATTTCTGAGAATTGTTTTGTTTTTAAAGTTAATTTTTTGTCGTGAGTTTAACTTGGTTTCGCTTATTAGCGAAATATCCGGATTGTTAACATTTATTTCGAAGGGGTTTATGTTCTTAATATTTATTTTATTTGTGTCCGAATTGTTATTGGGCTGTCAACTTGTGTTGTTAGGTTTCATTAAGTTCAAAGGACTCGAAGATGACGTTTACTTTTTGCGCGTTTTCTGGGACTTGAGCTTTAATGCTGTTTAGCTGGGTAGTCAGTAATGATAAAATTTATTTTCCAAACACCCCGAGAAGGTTTTTAAAATCTTCTAAGCCTTTTCTGGCAGATTGATCCCTTCGCCATTCAGAGTATGTAGAATTCACGATGTTAGCATAAGAGATGTCCGGATTAACATCATTTGATATTTTTCTTAAATTTAGTACCCTTCTTTGTTTAATACTTTTTAACTTGTCCCTTATTTTTTCTTGATTTCCCTTGATTTGGGGCACCCTCTGTACCAGGCTGGGTGACGTGTCTGCCTGCAAACTACGAAGTATATATCCTTCTTTTTAAGTCTATCTCTGCTGCTTAATTTACACTCCCGTGGTCCGTGATTCTGGTCGCATTTAACGTATCTATAACTCCTATTACAATACTTGGCTATATGGCCAATTCTCTGGAAATTATAGCATTAGATGCCTTCCACGCGCCCAATCTTTTCCCACCATACTACTTAATTTGCTAGCCTATTGATACTCGTCCTCATTTCACATGAAAGAATTCTTTAAGACTTATTTTCTTTATTATAACTACTTTGACGCTATCGAGGTGCAAGTCTGCGAGTTCAGACTGAATGTCGGTTACTTTATAATCGCCCGAGACTCCTTTAAGAAGCCATGAGAAAACTTTTTTCGCGCTCGCGGTTCTTGTATAAATAAATTTCTGATTTGAGTACATCATTAACCTCTTTAGCCTTAACGTTGTAGATATAGATTGGCGGTTTCTTCGATTTTAATCTTCCTTTCGGAATGGAGGCCAGTAAGTCCCTTCCTTGATGATTTTTTCCTCGTTTGTAGTTTTTGGTATTTCTCGTGTCATTCTCCGTTATTTTGGTTTACGTTGCCGATCTCAGCTATATCATTATTTGCCAGTGGGCTGAAGGCGTTATAAGCAGCCAAACGTGATCATTCACTGTTTTCCTCACTATCCATACGTTCAGCTTCTGACATGTACCCTACTGCAAATCTCGGGCTTTTGGAGATGGGTATAGTATTGCCAACGTCTTGTGATGTCGACATTGACGGCACCACTTGTCTGTGTGGGTAGGTTTCTTTTTTGGAATTCATTGCTGACTTCGTTGTCGACTCTGTCGATACTCTGAGAGTTGTAATCAATAGCGTTACTTTCTTTGCTCTGTATTTTCCTTGGGAACTGTAGGTGCTTTTTTGATATTGGTGTTATCATCCCCCCGTACCCGGTTTGAATCTAAATACAAATGAGTCTTACCTATAAACAACCAAATCTTCGCTGTTCGTTTTCTCCAAAAATCCTTTGTACCCGTCTGGAAATTTTCTTCCGGGACTCCACAAAATAATAATCTGGCAACGGCCATAAAATAGATCCTTCAAATAGAGTTATAATTGTCTGGCTTCAATTACGCCGAGATTACGAATCTCGGCGTGCTCTCGACTCGTTCCTCTTCTCGGCTACTTCTTCTAGTAGCTCAGGCGCTGATTGACTAAATTTGGCGCAAAGGCAGGCAGTGTACTGTAGCGGACTTTAGTGCCGACTAGAATGGGTGCTAGCTATCCCAGTAGTTCTTTTCATTCTTCACATGTAACAATTTTTATCAACCAAACATAATTTAATCGGTGGATAATTATTCTCCTTACTCTCCGATAAGACCTATTGGCTAGAGCCTGTAGCCCAAATTTATCCTGACATCTGCGAAAGATCTTCTCTGGTACCAGTAGTCTCAATACTAATAGTCCGGTCCTAGACTAAAGAGCTCCCACTAGTCATGCTGGGGAATAAGAATTAAAACTTCTCAAAAGAAGTATTATAGAATTCCACGCCAGGTTGAGAAGTCGAATTTGGAATATTTGAAATGGTCTAGAATATTTCTCGAATCCAGTCGGTATCTCAACAAAAGATTTCTTGCGGGGCAACGTACTCGTCAAAGCGCTGGTTGGTAGTCCATGTTACGGCAGGAGAATTTGAATGGCCTGAAACTCCACATTTTGCTTTCGTCGTGCATCTCTGGATCTTTTAATATCCTCTATAGTTCCGTGTGCCCAAGATGTCTCACGAAATATATCGCTGTCGGCGATCAATCGTTGATTACATAACGAAAACAAACGAAGAAAGCGAAATCAGTTCTTAAATATACAATTTTCTTATAATTTCAGTTGCTAGTCCCCTACAGTTCCCGAGGCGTCCTCATAAAAAACCTCAAAGTATAATGACTAAAACAGTAAAATCAAATAAATTAAAACTTTTTGAGTTGAAAAAATTTTACAACGTCACAACTTTTTAGGTTGGAAGTTAAACAATTTGGTTGAAAATTCAACTGTACTGTGGAAAACTTAACCATTTCTTTCAAGTTTATAAAAGATTCTACGTTAAAGTGTTACAAGATTTAAATGCTGGTCTTTCCATATTAACGATCAGGGAAAATGAAAAGTTCGTCCAATCTGTTAATTCTTTCGAAAATTATCGTGCTAAAAAACGTAGAAATTATATTAATTTATTGTTTCGACAATTAAAAAATATTTGAAAATAAACTTATGTCACTTCATGACAATAAACTAATGCTCTTAAATATTCCACTAGACCAAACATAATAATCTTTATAAAATAAAATTAATCAAACAATATTGATAAATATTCCACTAAAGAAATATTAATAATTTTTAATAAGAAAATTATTCAAACAAATTTCATTTGTTTAAAAAATTTAAATTTAATAAACTAATTGGTTAAATAATTGAAAATTATTTAACCAATGATGATAAATATTCCACTAGACCAATATTAATAATTTTTAGTAAAAAAAGACGAGAATACAGTGTGCAAAAGGTCGATTTCATGAAGAATTGACATTTTGGGTTTTAAGGGTAGTTTTCAGGTACTCGTGGGGATGTGTTAGGGGTGTCAAACCCATATGTTTGATACGTAAAAATCTTCGTTGGATAATTCTCTACAGGTCCTTATGCTTTCCCGTGACATTTTTTATACCCCTATAAAATTATTCTAAAAACTCAAAAAAGTAATTTTTCCTTATACATTCCTTATTCCTTATACATTTTACGTATTTGGAATAAACTGGAGGAAGTATGGAGTAATCCATACGCACCATACATGTTCCGCCGCCTCTGGTTTTATAAAGAGAAAGTGATTTAAGCGAGATAATGGAAGCAAATCTCATTAAGTTGATTTTATATTTAAAAAATTAATTGAGGAATTATACAGTTATTATTGTTATAAACAGTCATAGTATAAACAGTCATAGTTTAAATTTTATTTAACACCACCCAAATAGAATTGTAGAGGATCTTGCAAAGAATAAAATGAGGGCTTGATCATTAAGAATAAATAAGAATTGTAACCTTTCCCTAAAGAGAATAAAAAATCTAAAACTCTAAATAATTATTGTTAAATGAACAATTGTCACCTGAATTATATTTTTTCTAAAATACACCTAGAAGCTTCCGTCAAGATTTCCGGAAGTCATTATTAGATCTATTTTTTGTATATTATAAATTACTTTAAAGATTGGCGACTTTTGAGATTGATTGTACGTAGTGTACATCCTTAAGTGGGTAACCCTAAAGTTTGCGCTTGAAACCATATTTGACAGAATATCTCAAAAACTATGACAGCTACGACTAAGTTTTCAATGGGAAAAATCTTGTGTTTCTGATGCTCTGTTAAGCGATAATAATATCTTCAAACAAGACCTTTATTAAGGCGATGAGCGAAGAAAGGGGGGAATTTCACATTGAGAACTGGATTATCCCGAAACACGGCGAGTCATTTCTCTCCTAAATTAGTATCAAATAAATGGAAAAAAATTATTTGTGAAGTATGTGTCCCTATAAAGCCCGTAAGTGCGGGTTAACACTACAAAATAACGCAAACAAATACTAATATTAAGATATTGTTTTCCTTCAGGGATGAAATACATTTTACGTCTAAAAGCGACTTCTATATGAATCAGGTTTTACGAGTATTGTGATATTTCTATAGCTCATAATGTTTATAATAATCGTGTTTTGTAAAAAGTTAAGCAGAATGATTTTTGACACTGTGCACATGTACACATGGTTTATATAAATATCATTGTGTCATCTACAAAATTCATTGAAAGTTTGATTCAATTTAAAAATAAGCTAATTAACTACACGTTAAATTTACCAGCGGAATATAAAATATATGAAAAGTGAAGTTCATAATATTAAATGATTTAGAGGCTGTTGTTATTATTCAGGCCGTTTGTTTCCAGGAAATTCGCAAAAGATAATAAAATAGCGAAACAACAAATGATAGTTAAAAGTGTTTATTTACAGAATAATACATCAATTTCACGATAAAATCGAGTTTCACACCTGTTCAGTGGCGCATGTCTGGCACACATTTTATTTGTGGTATGTGCACACGAGGTTCTTACATTTTTCACATCTTGAAGCAAAAACGTTGGGATTGTTCTCAGAGTTGAACACTTATCTGATGAGAACAATGATGGATTATTTGGAATGACATTCCTTTTTTCCATGAATGGCTGTACAAGACTTTCTTCAAGTTTAAGTAAAAATAGCCTGAGACGGATATTTCTGTTAGCATTGTTATAATTCCTGTCCGTAAAAAGAGACACGAAAACGCGCCGAAAACATTGACGACGCTGTTATCGATCAAATTACAAGACAAAGACATAGACTAGCGCTTTACTTTGCCTTTGCAGCGATAAGTTCCAACCACAAAGCAATAGTAAGGAGTGGTATCCCCTATGTATTGGGGATGGAGGAGAGGAACCACAAAGTCCAATAATTCGTTGAAGTTTGCCACGAATGGATACCCAGGGCTAGTTGAGCACACATGCGCAGTGCTGCTTGCCCTGTCACGTGTTCTACCCACTTGCCCATGTTATATTTTGACATCACGATGCATATGCAGGTTATGTTCATGTTTGTTTTTTTACTTTTTGGAGTATGTATCGGGTTACTAACTTAAACACGAGAAGGAAAGTGGAATCAAAAATACGAAAAGTATCTAGAATGTGTGAGTACTACAATAACGTTATTATAATCATTTGTGGATTACGTGGGCAAGGGATAAAGTTAGTTTCAGTAAACAAAATGTTGTAGGTTATTATGTTCAAAATGTATATATTTTATGAGCATTAAATAATTTCATGCGATTATTATTTTATAATAATGAAAATCTAGAAAGTAATATAGATTTTTAGCCTCTACTTATATAGCCGTTAAATTATATTGAAAATGTATTATTTCTATGAATATTGTATTACAGGCTCCCAAAGGTCTTGTCATGGCGACCGCTCATGCGCATGTGCGCGCAACTGGCCCTGGTTATCCATTCGTGGTAAACTTGAAGGAATTATTAGACGTTAGTGGTTTCACTCCCCACTTACAGGGATACTACTCCTTACTATTCCTTCGTGGTTTAAACCATCTGATCAAGTGTAATAACGCCTCTTTTTGTTTAACTGCAGTAAGTAATGCTATTCGGCTTGCAATTCTCACTTTCTTCAAATTGCAAATTACGATGTTCTTTACTCGGTCGTTTAAACTTTTTTTTCATATTCAAAAGAATAGGTTGCACTTCAAGGCTCTTTTTCCGTATAGTTCCCTGAATCGTCATTCGCTTTTGATGAAGTTTCTCAGGCAATTTGTAGGTCGTAAAAAAATGATCACACGTGACGTTTCTATCAGTCAACCCTTCACACAAATCCAAGACTACCCGTCAGTCCGTTTTTAGTATTTTGACTATATATAAGGTATATGTAAGTAGGGGCTGAATCAAAATTTGCGTGGTGGAGAAACGCACAAAAAAGATATTTTTCTAGGTGTTTCCAGAAAGCTCTTTGTCTACCGGTCTCCTATTCAAATGCAAGTGGGCGAGTTCTTTGTTTCCATTTTCGCATTTTTTCCGTCTTTCGTATACAGAAAGATGATGATTCTCAAGGTGTTTTCAGAAAGTTATTTTTCTCCGAGTCTGTTTTTCAAAGGCAGGTATTAGTTTTCACATATTTGAGGATGAAATATATATGCACATGTGAAAATCAAACCCATGTATGTGCACACATACAAAAGTAGCAATTAAGTTCACTTTTAATGCATTTTTCACTAACGGAAAACATGAGTTTGTGTGACCGCGCATACAAAGTACCGATGAGGGTTAAAACGTTAGGCATTTTATGCGCCTGGAAATGTGCAAACCCCCACCATGAGTGTACCCATGCTGAACCGAATCTCGGCGCAGCCATTTTCTCAACGACACAGCAAGAGGTCAGAGTGTTATTTTTTCAACGATTATGGAAACCCAAATTGTAGACTGAGTACCTGCCATACCTCACTCGACCTTCCCATTTTTAGAGTTAGAGCTGGTTGAAAGGAACAAAAAATTATCTAAATAGTAAGGAATTTAATTTTAATGTATTACATTAGGTTCATGACATAATGGCGAGATGATTAAAAAAAGGATGGCAGAAAATCGGTTAACCCATTCAATTTCTGTGGAGGGTTGTTGTAATTTTGCATGCACTTTAAGATTACCTTCATTATTGAAATTATAAAGCAATCTTCCTAATTTTTAAAAAAAATTTTTTATTATTGTAAATTATATCAAAAAATTGATTTTTGACCCATGTTTTCTGTAATTTTAGAGAGAAAAAATAAATGTATGGCGAAATGCTAGTCTGCATGGAGGAACTTGGTTAGCGCTCAATGTGGATTTTAATCATTGTCGAAACGTCTCGTTGGACGCAAATGTTAAAATCCACAAAATTAATTTTTTCCATATATACGCTTAGAGAAAATTATGAAATAGAATTTTGGTCAGTATTCTGTTTTTTCACAAGACTACTCATAATATTTTTATTACATTACTCATAATAAAAAGCATAAAAACGTAAACAAATTTTTTTGCCAAACTAAACCACCATTGAGGAAATAAATCACGGCAAGTTGAGCACATATTATTGGAGCTGTTTAAAACTTTCATGCACCCAATAACTATACACCAGAGAAGTCTAAAAAGTGAAAAGTAAACTTGAAATCGCCTATTGCTGAATAATAATCTTTAAATGAAAATTCGGTCAAATCGTTAACCTATACTTATAATTATCGGCGGAAACAAGAGTTAATTAAAAAAGTTAAGTCTTGTCATTCTCTGCAAATCTATGTTCACAAAAAAATCAATTTCATGACTTTAAATGACCGTCCAGCGAGACGTTTGGACAGTAATTTCACGCGAACTGCAACGCTGGACGAGTTGCTGGATCGAAACCCTTTAGCTGTGGAACGTTTAATGTGTGAAGTAAAGTAAATAGGGCAAGTTTCAGCCGAGACGATATTGGTATAAGAAGTCGTGACTTGTCGATTGGAGTACATATCTGTTCAGTTAAAATACTTATGTTTCAACATTAAAAAGAAACGAATTTTCAACGCAAAAAAAAAATATAAATTATTATCGAGTAATGCTGCACTATATAGTGAATATTTTTAAGTGGCGGAGCTCTAGGGAACACAAGGGGTAAGGTTCTGTCCCAGTAATCGACTACAAAGGTGCAATTTTTTCAAAAATCTACTGAAATAATTGTAAAAGAATTGAAGTCATCGTGACATCTTTTAAATCTATCCGAATTCTTTGTGAAATATTCGGGCAATTATTACATTCTTTGTGCATTGTTTAGAAAATCACTAGGTGCTTGTCACTGAGAAATCTCAGATGGCTGCGCTGGAAATCTTAGGAGCATTCTTTGAGGAACTCTTGGAACTCTTGGAAATCTTGGAAATCTTTCGCGGAGCATAGTGAATTCACAACAAAAAGCATTCACACTATCACCTCGGTTCACTTCAGTAAATCGTGGAGAAGAAAACTGATTGTGAGCTAGTAATTGCACTTTCAATATTGTCTCGCGCTTGCAGATTTATATTATGACTACGTAGAGAAGAACGATATCTGAAAATTGTCGAATGAAATCTTTCCATAAAAAAATAAAATAAACATTAATAGTTTAAACAAAACCAGCAGTTCCTTCTGTTATAGTCTGAGCTCTTAATTTCTGGGGGGGGGGGGGGGTGATGCCCAAGAAAAAAGAATTGTATGGCCGGACCCTTTCAATGCAACTATTAAAAGAAGAAAAAAAC
>JAAAKG020135524.1:0-20689 GCA_010014905.2 Druon quercuslanigerum | reverse complement strand
ATTAAGGTAAATTCGGAGAGACTCCTCTGTTTTGCTGGTGGGGTTGTTGGTGGTGTGGGGTTGGGGGGGGGGGGGGTGGAGGATGCCAAAGATAAAAGAATTGTATGGCAGCATCCTTTCAATGCATCTATTAGAAGAAGAGAACAACTTCCAGTATTAGGAAAGAAGACTTCTGTCATCCATGCTTAGAATATAACTTTTATCAGTTTTCGAGACTTTGATTTTTCAATATATGGCAGATAAAATTGTATAACTGTACGTGGTAGTCAAAATTGATTGAACCAGTCCTGCGACCAACCGTTCTCCTTTAAAAGTAAGACTGCGACCAGAGTGCATTTCTGAAGCAAAACCACTCTCTTCAGCATTCCATGTGTTTACAATACCATATAGTGAAATTAAGGGTGGCCCTCCCTATAGAACTCCAAATATTAGTCGATTTTCGGGATTTTTTGAGGATAAGGAATGTATATATCTTTTCAGGGTCATAGGTACTTTTATCATATAATTATAGTTTACGAAACGATTTCTTTTCCTAAAAAAATGAAAAATGGTGAAGATATAAACAGTCGCAGTGAAGCTGTCTGGAAGGGATGCCGAATGCTTTGTACACTCCAGCATCTCGTAGGATAATCCGAAACAGTCTGGGCAAAAAAATCACTGGATGAACCAATAATATTTAAAAAAAATAATGATAATTGGCTACAAGGGAGGCTACACTGATTTTAAACTAATTGAAAAAACATTTTAGAGATAATCGCGTTTAAAATTTCGGCAAAGAAAAAACGTATGATTCTGTGACTTACTGACGTTCGTGCCAATGCAGCGAGTATGGTGGAGGTATTATTGGAACTCTAAGTCGAACGTATTTGAGCATCGGATTGCGGGACCTTGGTTGTTGGATCATGACTCCGAACAGAGCAGAAGCGAGTCACCCTCAAAGGCTTGCATGATGTCATTTTGGAGAATTGAACAAAATCACTATCTGAATCGTATTGTACAGGTTTCAAACTATAAATTTAGGCTAGAAAAAAAATTACTTTTTTGAAGCCTCTATAGGGATTTCCCTTTTTCCTGGGACCAAAAAGGCTTTATTTACACTTATTTCATAATAATAATTACTATAATACTGCGTAATAATTTATTAAGCAGAATATTTCAAAACTCGTTTCAAATGAATAATTAAATTACGAATATATTAAAAACAATGTCCGTATTTAAGAATCGGATTTAATGAAGATATTTTATTTTTTTAGATATATTATTATTACTTCCTTGAAACAGTTTTAATGTTTATCAAAAAAAATTAAAGGAGATTTTGGAGGAATTTTAGAGATGTTTAAAGATATTTCAAGAGATTCTTTTATTTGATAACGTTAAGTTTACGTCAGTGACATTTCTGAGCGCAGTAACATATGGCTCTTGCTACACTAAACTAGATTGGGGAGTGATGGTGCTGTCACATCACCATTGGTAGACTAGATTTGGTATCTAAAATCCTAAACAAAATCTGACCTATTTATATATATATAGCTTAAGTGGTAAGTCTATTTGGACGGAATGGATTTTAAAATCGTCGCCTGTAGGTTGTTTAATCGCTTCAGCGTGTTTTCTGTTGGTACATATTATGCCAAGATATTTCTTTGCTGTTCAGAATAATGTATCGATTAGTAGTGGGTAGGTAAGTTTCGTTATGTGATAGAAACGGCGACTGACTACAAAAGATCGGTGTTAGTTAACAAATAATTTGTTTATTCCCTTTCGCAAATGCTATATTCGGCTATGCTTTTAGACTTCCCTAATTGTCGATAGTATGTGGGACCTTAAAAAATTTTGGTTAGAAAAATAAATTCGTGAATAGGTATAAAGAAGAAAAAGGATATTGTGAAATTTGTGTATAATAATTCACTCGGATTCCAGAACCGAGTTCTTTATTGCATGAATTAAGTGCTAACAGCATCTAATAATAGGGCATCAGCTGGTTAGTATATATTCTTATTTGCTTCTTATCGCAGGTTAGTAAATGATTGTTATTATCTAAATTTTCCAGCATTATCGTAGGACTTTTCCAAGCAGGCGATACATTATGGGAAGAAATTTGGGTAATAAATTTACCCTTTTGCCCTACTTCGTAGATTGGTTGAGGCAGCACTGTCCTTAAGTCTTGGTAGCGCTTATGCCTTTCCTTTTGCAACCTCAACCTTTCATTCGCTTTTCTTAGGTTTCTTTCAAGCCTCTATTTTCACAGGAGGAGCAGGTCTTGATATTTGAAATTGGCAGTAGTCGCTAGAATTAAGAGTAGGTTTGTATTATCTCATCCGAACGTTGCCTGAAATGGGCTGATTCCTAAATTATCGTGTCTGGACGTATGATAAGCTAGTGTAATGATTTTTAGTGCTACGTCTCTCAATGGCGAGTGTGCTCTTTCTTTGATGGTGATAAGTTACGGTTTTCATGCGCTTTATTCTAAAAAGGTTTTAAAAGTTTTGTATCAGTTTCACACGAAGTTTGCACCTAGATGCGTAAGTGTATTTTTTGTTGCTCCAAAGGTATAAATAAAATTGTCAAAGAGGTACTTCAGTACTTCGGCAGTTGATCCTTAATGCTAAGAATGTACTTGTTTCCTCGAATAGTTTCAGGTAATGGGCCAAAGATATTCATTGCAATCTTGTCATTCGGGTCTATCGGGGTTCCTGGTATAATCGCTTCGGTCTGCCTTTTTATTCGTGTAGTTTTCTGCAGTTAGCAGACTGGACATCTTTCGACGAAGTTACTTACATATATTTCCATGTTCTTCCACTCATTAGTGGAAAAGCAATAATGGATATTCAGGTGGTCACTGTAATTTTGGCTAAGAATGTGTAGAATTTGCTCAATTTTAATATTTTGTCAAGGTCGAATCGTTGTGTCTGGGAAGTATAGTCGAGCGATGGTTAAATTTCGGTTTTGGAAAAACTTTAATGATTTCGTTTAGTGTGTCATGTAATTCTTTATGAAAATCTAGGTTAGTGATTCCCCGCAAAACATAGGGTTAATTGCTTACGATACTTAGGTCTTTTTCGGTGTTTCAATTTCTATCGCTGGCGTTACATTCTCTTTTCTGGCAGTTTTCTTCTGGGTCTGGTTCAGGTGCGGGTGTGTTAGTTCTGGAATCATCGTCTGAAGTCTACGGCTTCTTCGAGGCGGTCAGATTTTGTAAAAATTCTCAATAGGCAATCAGCAGCTTTATTTTGTTTACCTTGAATGTATTATATCGGTTCGTACACTATCGAGATATTTTATTGCCTGTTAATCAGTCTGAATCCTAAAGGATTCAGACTATTCCTACTAAAGAGGTATTGTCGTAGACGTTGGGTTACTGAGGTTCTGAGGTTGAGTATTTTTGCTCCAATCCATTAAGTGTTCTGGATATAAAACAACAAGTGTGGCCGTCCTGGCTTAGTGCTGCACCTACTCCTACGTTGGAAGCATCGGTGGTCAACAGAGATTCCTTCTGACAATCGGGATATCTGAGTACGGGAGCCGTGCATAGGGTTTCTTTAAACCGGTTTAAAGCTTCTCGGTGCCCATTGTTGCATTTACAAGTATTACTTTTTTATTGAGTTGTGCTAGTGGTTTGGCAATATGTGATAAGTCTTTAATTATTTACTGTAATAATCTGCGAGTCATAAGAAGGATTAAACGTCCCTCAGACACTTAGGTTCCTTGAAATCTTTTACGGCTGAGATTTTCGCTGGGTTGGGTTTAACACCATCTGATGTGATAAGGTGTTGGAGATTTTCTAACTCAGGTCTTAACTACTCACATTAATCAGGCTGGAGTTTCAAATCTGTTTCACGCAAACGATCCTCTCAGAGCATGGTCCATCATTCGCTGGAATGTGCCTAGTGCTTTCTTCAGGCCGAAAGGCGTTTAGGTGTAATTAAAGTTGCCTTCGATGGTAGATGAAGCTGCATACTTGATGAAGGTAGGATTCATTATTATTATTTGATGGAAGCCTGAGCTCAGGTCTAATGCGATAAAGAACTTTGCTTTGCCTAAGTGGTCCAGAATGTCATCTATCATCGGAAGCGGGTATGTATCTTGACCAGAGTGCTCGTTTATTTTTCGGTAATGTACCACCATCGTTTGTCGCCCTTTTTGGGTACTACCCGTATGGGAGAGTTAAAAGAAAATTTGGAGTGTCGTATACTACTCTCTGTTTAAATAAGTCAGTTACGTGCTCTTTCACAAGCTGTCTATGGCATTCAGGTGGTCTATAAGATTTAATGTTTACGGCTTTCTCTGATAAGAAAGATCTAATGTTCTGTAAGGCTGAGCCTATAATATTGTCTTCGGTTAACGGAAAGCCGTTTGGAACGATATTAAACAATTGTCTTATAATAAGGTAATTATAATAGGTTGCCGTTTGGGACGGATGCCGGTTGTTTCCCATTACCACATTCTTTTAAAGTGGAAAAGTCATGCTGTCCTTCGTCAGCATGCTTTCTTTCATCAGGTTAATCGCTGCTCCGGAATCGACTAATAATCGGTAATCTGTTCCGTTTGCTCTTCTTCCTCGTATTGACTGTAGTCTTCCGGATATGGCAGATATTCGGCTATATCTTGGTATTGATATTGCTCGTTGACTTCTTTTCGACTTATTTCCACTTGGTCTGAATATAGCTGCTCCTCTTCCCGAACATTCCGAACTGCCTGTGATGGTCGCTTCGGGAAGGCACCTTGTGGAAAATATCGCGGGATTTACATCGGTCATTGGCTCATGAAATGCCCAGTCTTTCCGCACCTACGACAGTTACCGAAGATTGTTCAAGTAGGCTGAATTTGGTTAAACTGTAGTGGTTTAAATGGTATAGGATTAGATGGCCTTGGTACAATTTGCCAGGATAGCAGATTGCGTTGTGCTCTCATGGGAGATCGGAAGGTTGAGAGTGTCATCAGTGCTGGCTGCGCTTCCTTCAACCACATTTCTATCTCAACAGCATAATTTTGTGCTTCGTTGAGGTTTAATGGCTTTTGAGCTTTAACCTGTAACCCTCTTTCACGTCCTAGGTTCAGCAGATATCTCTTAGTGCATTCCTTTTCTTCTATACTAATCGCTATCTTCCGTTCCTTAGGACTTGTATGGTCGCTCTATACGGCATATTTAAGTTCGTTGACATTTTGACGAAATCTTACTTAGAAATTTTGTATCATTTCCGTGGGATCCTGTTTGCAGCTTTCTAATTTGGATCGTAATGCTGAGACCGAACCTACTTGTTATAAATTTTGACGTAGCACGTTCTCCATTTCCCGTTATTTTTTCCGCTAATATAATATCTACTAACAGAACGGGTTTCCTCCTGAGACTACCAGGCGTTCGACAGCTGGACCGGTTGTATCCGAAACTGAGTTACGCACATTCCTTCTAAAATTGGGTCTGCGTATCCCCATGGTTGGTGTTATGGCGAGCGATGGTTCAACCACCCAGCTAAACGCATCTCCACGAAAGTCTACGCGGAGCTGGTAGGGAGCTGCCAGTACTGATGATAACGCTTCTGCCCGTACTGGTGATAACGATGCTGCCAGGACTACCGAGTTATCGCCTGTCTAGCAGGATAGTCTGACGCATAGTCGGACTATTCTTTGTTTGTTTAGACATTGGTTCGCAGCCCCATCTTCTCGCCTATCGCTGAGATTTTCTGTAGCCGGTTCACGTGTTTTTATTTATCATTAACATTACCTAGCATGATGTAGGAGAGCTCGGATGAAATACTGGATAGGACTTGTTCAAGGGACTGGGATGTAGAGCCTATTTGCGTCATTTTGGGCTTTGTCAGGGAAGTATTTTTAAGTTTGTCCGTTAAGACTGAGTCGGCATCAGTTGTATAATTTTCAATTCTATTATCCGGATAAATGTGAAATGCCAATTTGCCCAATATTTCGTGACAGATTCTTCGCATTTAAACCTTTCACTTGCGCAATCTTGCTTCAATGAGTATACACAAGGTTAATTCAACGTAAATTTTTTGAGGAATACTGAGGCCAGGGAGCACTATAAGCGTATGTACCATCGTGAGCCTAAGGATTACTATAGTTTGTGTACAAAATTTAATGCGTCCAAGAATATTAATAATTTGTTTGACAAAACAATTAATCCGTATAATATTTCTAACTTCTTATGCTTATTCTTATTTAGTCACTTTTTACTTCCTTTGGAGACCTAGAATCCTTGCATTTCGGCGTTGCGTGCTGTGCTGGATGCTGTGTTGTCGATTTCAAGAGATAGGCGGGCCTTCTTCAGTTTCACGAATTTTAGAAATGAAGAGTTTTACGTTGTGTGGTGGCTACTAAATTCAACAAATATGTTTAACTTAAGTTTCCTACTTTTCGGGTTTTAACGAGGTATCTGTAGAAAAGCCCGGAGTTCTTCTTCAGGATTCCGCAAAATTCTTCCTTCGAATTCCAATATTCGTCACAATGACTGACTTCTTATGATATACTATAGTGGAAGCATAGTATACCCTTTGTTTAAACTCAAATTATACCATTAGATTGCAGCAAAATATTTATTTTCTAACCATCCCCTTTATCAGGGGTTAACTGCCCCTGTGGCTAACATGCACAAAAACTCCTGAATTTCAACCAAACTAAATTTTATTTTTAAATAATTAATTAAATGGTATAAAAATGCAAGACATATTATTTGGCACTCTGTTTCAGATTCATGAAGGATAAAGTAACATCACTCAAAATTTTTTTTATTGGTGAAAGCATGTATCGCTTTCATAAAGCTTTTGAAGTGCTGCAAATTAATTATCGTTTTATAAGAAATTAAGAAGAAATTTTTTTCATTTATTTTCTATTATATGTTGTAGAAAAAAAAATGGTCTTACAGTACTTACAGATTAACTACAAGATTTTATTCTTCACATTTATTGCACTTATGGTACATTTTACTTGTGAAGATTACCTAAACGCAAAATCTACAGGATTTTCAATACCGTGTTCCTGCTGTCTACATAACAACTTCTATACCATGAGTACCCATAAAATGTTTAACAAAATTTTTCCAAATGCGAAATCCGTATACGTCTAATAGCTGGATCATACTTGTGGTTCCTTTTGGAATAACTTTTGTATGAAAGCTTTACTAGCGGAGGCTTCTTCCTCTACGGTATCCATACATTGCAATGGTCTATAAAATAGATACAATACATTTTACGTAAAGTAAAAAGATTTTTTAAATTATAAAAATAAAAGAAAATATAAAATTAGCTTCCCATACCTGATGTAGGCTTCCAAGATTTTAAAGCCGTTACGAATACATTAAATGGTTTCAATAATGTTCCTTCTACTACTGGTCCACATTAACCACTTGTTTTTTTAGGGAAATAAATAATGGAAACAACAATTTTTCCTTCGGCACTGATCAATGGTTGAATTGTGTAGTTGTGCACGGTCTGTTCATGGACCTTGCACCTCTAAACTTTTCCCTGATTGCAGCTTAAATTGGAAGCCACTTTAATCCATATTATAAAAATTTTGAATTCCGTACTGCTCTATCAAAGGCACTGATGAAATAAAATTCTTTTTGTTTTAAAACCTCACTATCTTCTATTGATATTCTTGTTACAAATTTTGTTATTTTTCTCGAAACAATGCGATTAGCTTTTTTTAAATTCATATACTAACTTTCCGGAAGCTTTAAAGACCTACCTACGGAGATCACGCTCATAAGCAACCTACAAACCCCAAATTAACCAGCCTGAAACCTACATACTAACAAGCCCCAAACCGAAAAACCCAAAACCCCAAACTCAAAAGTTCCATATCAACAAACCCACAAACTGCAAATCAAAAAGCTCCAAACCCACTAACTTCAAATACACTAATGAGCCTTCGTGAGAAAAATAGCGCCTAAAAGATTCGTCTCTTTTTCTATAAAAAATACCTTAGTATCTTATGTAAGAGTTCCTTTTTCTTTTAGTCCTAAATCTCTTACGAAATCATTAATTCCGTGTTGGTTGAACATTTTAGAAGTTTTTTTTATTTGCGTCATCGACTTCTTCAGGGTTAGATTCACCATCTGCACTGTTAGTAGACGCATGAGGTTTTGGAATTTCTTCATTTACTTCTATGGATTCATTTTCCTCTATTCCTCTGCCAATTAAATTTTTTTCTTTATTTCAGGATTCACGAATGTTTTCTCGAATTGGCATTGTAACAGAAGCGACCAAAGGATAAGAAATATCAGATCTGTTTTTTGCTTTAAATCCTATTGCAGAAACTATACAGAAATAACAGTCATCTATATGATTCTCAGGTTATCGCCACATCATAGGAAAACTAAAGCGTTTCTTTGTTTTATCTCCCTTTTACCATTTACTAAGGAATGCCTCACAATAAGCGCACAAAATATTTGGTATCCAAGTCTGATCAAAATCAGTCATAGCATTTGGATAGTAAGAATTATATGTTGTTTTGTAATTATCTGTAAAAATCTTCCTGTTTTTTTTAACACGAATTCTCCACAAACAAGACAAAACTCACCTGAACTATTTGTGCACATCTTGGTTTCTCTTCAAAAATAGATATTCTGAATTAAAGAATTATGGGACAAGATCTTAAAGTGCTAAATAAAACGCATATACTAATTTTCCTAGCTATAAGACAAGTAGTGCAATACAATTTTGTCACTTACAATAAAATTTCGATAAAAAATCAACAGGAAAGCACTAATATACTAGCAACGAAGAGACTAATAAATGAGGATTAAGGATATTTCTAACCGTATATGATGCGGGAAATAAGTATAAATTTATTTCAAACTTAGGCCATTACATCAGTAGAGTAAATGTAAAATCACAGGTGTCAATAAAAACTTAATTTATAGTAAAATATAAAAAGTCTGTTATATTTCAAAAAAGTTTAGGAATTAATTTTAAAAAGTGTGTCACAGCAACCTATATACGTAGACCCAATAGACTTCTAAAACCATTTTGTGGTCCTGTGTAATTAATTTGTAATAATTCAAACGTTTTATGGATGTGAAACGTGCTTTGAAGTTGATTTAACCTCTTAGAATATCAGAATGGGAGAGCCTCATGCCGGTTGTCTGCGATGTTTTTCATATCCACAATGTTTACTGTCTTGAAGAGAACTTTTCACTACGACCATTAAAATGCAACTATCACAATTGCCCAAAAAAATAAAACTTTACTTTGAGGATACATTATCCTTCTTTAATCTAAAACAGAGTGTAAAATAATATAACTTCTTGCATTTTTATATCACCTAATTAATAACTTAAAAATAAAATGTAGTTCGGGTGAAATTCAGGCATTTTTGAGTATGTTAGTCGCAGGAGGTAGTTAACCCCCGTGTAAGGGGATGATGGTTACAAAATAAATATTTTGCTACAATATAATGATTAAATTTCAATGTAAAAAAAGTTCATTCTGCCCTTTAAATAAATAATTTCAATGAAAATTATAACCTTTAAAAAAATACCTTCTTAGTAAATAGTTGAAAATTCAGACGTCCACAGGGCTACACAACACATCAAGCTACACAAGTTTAAAGATGACAGTTCAAGATTTCTTTGTTGGAGACTTCGATTGGAAGAATATCAATATGAAATAGAATGCCAAATGGCGACCTAAACCCACATGAGAACTTAAAAAGAAACGGAAACTGAAATAGAGATTTAAACAGAAACCGATGATGAATTAGAATTAAAAAAAAAAGTTTTTTACGAGAATTTTACTACATGGAGATCGAAACCAGAAGAAATTAGGGCCAAAGCAAATCCTTACGGTAAACTTTGAAAAAACAACTTAACTAAAGAAGATTTACGTTCTTTCAATTATGAAAAATGGCTAGGTTATTTTGAACTCTATAAAAAGAGTTTATTCAAGAAATGACAGAATATCTATCCGCTGTGTACACTGAACATCAATATCATCTATTCTTTAATAACACTCGTAAATTGACGAAAGAAGAAAAGAAGAGTATTATAAAAGAAGTTGAACAAAACTACCTTGGGTAAAAGAACACATTAAAAAAGCAAAACAAATAGGACAATGGCTTGGATTGGATAAGGTAGTAATTCATAACGTTAAAAATGGCCCCAGCTTCCAATTGAATAAAACAATTGGTTTAAAAAACCAAGCTACGGCAATTTTGATCACACTTACAAATTGAACTTCTGCATTTATATTAACTGAATTATTTGAACATTATATACACGTGTTTGGAGCCCCAAAAACAATGCTTACAGATCAAGGAAAACAATTAATTTCTAAATTGATCCAGCAATTCGGCTCTAAACATACAAACGTCTAAACCACTTCGTTTCACTCCCAGTCAAACGGTAATATTCAGTGCATGCATTCAACTCTAACGAATCTGATTAAAACTGCAAACCACCGAAAAGAACAGAGGATGAGACGATAATTTAAAATACATGAAATTTGGAATCACTAATATGAAAAATCAAACAAAAGGATTTCCACCCTTTGAGCTCATTTTCGAAAAAGAATCAAACATTCTCTTTTCAATACCTACATCTTCAACTGTAACCCATCAAAATCTAATCAAAAGATGGAAGGATAGACATAATTTGAATCTAAGAAAATTTAGAGAACGAATTGAATTAGAACTTCAAAAAAAACAGAAAAACTCGATAAAAACATGACTTGGGTTTTTTCCCTATTTACAAAATAGAAAAATTGGTAAAAGTCTTACGTCAACCATAAACTGATAAACTCAAACCCCTATTGAAAGAACCTTATAGGATAACTAAAATTTTTGATAACAACTATTTTCAGATTGTGATAAAAAAATACCATCAGTATTCGTACAGATAATACGATGCCTTATCTTCCAAATAAAGGCAATGGAGATCACACCGATTCTGACACTGCTACGAATTGTCGCGACGAGTAAAGTTGCTATAATAAGAGGTATTTTAACATACGTGTTACTCTCATATAACGGCCGACACCTTGACTCTTCAGAATTGTAAACAGATAGCAGAATACAAAGTTTGCAGACCTGTCGAACGGGAGAGGTCGATGATGGGAAGAGTCCTTCCGGGCCCCAAGTTTTCACTAACTTGAATTTTGATTTTTCAAAATTAAATATAGGGCCTGAAAATTTGTAAACATCGACAACCTAATATTAAGCTAATTGATACAAAAACCTGCGAATCTAGTATTTCTAAAAGGTTTGCAGGTTTGAGCTGTAATCATTCAACTTACCTACGACACAAGAAAATCCTTATATCAACACTGAATCGTTACATTATAATAGCTACAGGCGAATTAACCTTAGACTTTTCATGTAAAGGTTTCTTTAAAATTAAAGAAGTAGTAGATTGTAAGATATGTAATAATTACGAAATATTAGATTTAAACGCTGAGATAGAGTAGCACTTTTATTAATGATTTAATGTAACATACATTGCGAACTTAACCAAAATTATATCCTGGTCTTACGTAACGAAAGAATTCTACTATCTAAAGAAATATGTAATACTGGCCTTAGAGGGGCACGTTTTAGCCTCGACAATACAGAGAAAATATTAACAAATATTGACACATTTAGAGGTTTGAGGATTTTGACTAAAGCAGGTTTTTATTGGTTACATTATTCACGATATAGAGCTCTACCTTAAGGAATATTGTACCTAATGTAGAAATGCAGATTAATTGATTGTATAAAGAATTTCGTTTCTAGAAAACTATGGTTTTTGTGAACCAGTAGTACCACAGCTCTACTATTTTTTCAACCCAGTAATGACTTTCGATGTAAACGGGATATAATCTAATTTTTAGTGACTAGAAGCAATTTAAACGGAGGACTGTTACGCCTACCCGAATACGTAAATATCTACGTCATTCTTCCCTTGCACCTTCACGAGCGCTTTCGTTTTCTTCAGCCTGTATAAAGTACACTAAAGTTCTAGTATGGCAGCTTATTCGTGACATAAGGCGAATTAAGTCCTTGGATGGGAGAAGGGCACATAAGCCAAAATAGCCTTGTGATGTTTAGAAATAAAAATGTTTAGGCCTTGTAATGCTTAGAAATCATTTTAGCATGCGAATGATGAAATGTACCTTCTATATTAGGTATGTAGGCCTATGTGTTCTTCTTCTATCCAAGACGTCAGACATCAGATCTCACTGCAAAACTTTAATCAAGTACCGAACGAAACAAATTCTACGTATGAAAGTCATGAGTTTCGTGACATCCGCCATAATGCACACAATACATTTTCACGTATACATTACTAAAAGAATTCAGTTCCACCCTCCAAGGACCAAAATTGGTCGCATAGAGTCAGCGCACGACTGATAACGAACACAATTTGACTATAGTACGATTGTAGGTAAACTCTTGTAGGCCTGTGCATTTCTTTGTGGAAGAGTATTAATGTACACATTGTCACACATTTCCTAAACAAGACGCCAATGAGTGATATACTTCAGTTCCTGATACGAAGTAGTTGCTTTGGGAATTTATTCTAGTGTTTTGCCTACAAGAGCATAACCTGAATTAAGGCGTCGAGATCTTCGGGATCGCCCGTAATTGGAACTAGAGGCCGGGAGTTCATTCATGTCTTATTCTCTACAGCGAGAGTAGAAAAGTCTTTATAAGTAAGATTATGTGTCGCAACAACTATCTTCGTCAGAGATTTTGCTTATTTTATATTGGACCGCCATAAACCGCCAAAGTCAGGAGCAGAAGGTGGGATGAATCTTCACTTAGTGAAGATTCCTGTTTTCCAAAGAACCCTACACTAATTTCCAGTCAATTTCTATTTCTCGTAGCATAGAGAAAAGCTAGGCATCAGCCCCTCGGAATGTGGCAACATTATCACTCCACATCTCAAGAGGGGCACCTTGACGACTAGCCAAACATTAAAGAGCAGCAAGAAATTATTGTGTGGTGAGATCTCCAACTACCTCCAGATGAACTGCCTTTAAACTCAAGTAAATGAAAAGAGTGATGTATTACTTACTGGTACGATAGCCGCGTCCGATAGTCCGTTTTACTGCGAATAGTCCGGCATGATCAACTCTAGTTTTTTCATTAGGAAGACTGACAGCGAATAACACAGCCACACAACAAAATTTTTTCCTGATCTGGAGGTCAGACCATGTTAAGTATATGTTTTTGGGGTCGCTAAACCTAAATTTAAGCTCCAAAAACATCCAGCGCGTCATGATTCTGACATAACCTCAAAAAAACCTCATACAATTTTTTTCGAGTCCGGGAGTCAGACCATATTTATTATATGTTTAATGTCAGGGTATCGACATATCCTTCAAAATAACTCGTTGACTAAGCTATTTACCCTCAGATTCAGGTTCAGCGACCCCAAAATAATATAATAAATATGGTCTGACCCCGGGACTTGAAAACAAATTATAAGGTTGTTTTTAGCTTATGTCAGAACCCTAACGTGCTGGGCGTTTTTGGACCACGGATTCCGATTCAGCGATCCCAAAAACATATAGTAAACATTTTCCGACCTCCAGATCAGGAATAATATTTTTTTGTGTGGCTGTCTAGTCGATGCTCGGTGAACGGCATACATGTATAATAACTGGAACCAACCGTGCAAAGCTGTTTGGTTTGACCAGTCAATAATAAGTTCCGCGAGAGGGTTTTTGCCGTGCAAGATTACTGGGCGTCGTTGAACTGGCGTAAAGGAGAGTTCGTCCACCAACTCTCAAAATTCCGGTTGAATCGGTAAATGGATGTAATCGGACGAATTTATTTTGTTTCGCAAATGGTTTTCCTCGATGAACGGTGTTTAATACGTCCTTGAAGCTGCAGCCTTAAGCACAAAAATTGAAGCTAAAAAAGTTCTATGGAATTCGTCGGGAGTAAGACGCTGATCCTTAAGTTCAGAACACTCTAAAGCAGGCTTAAAAAGAAGTTTGAAGCGCAAACATCGCGTAGTCACTCTTGCTAGACTAGTTAATAAAGAGAAATTGCTGCTTGTAGTAAGGTTGCAATGTGTGTGACGAACCGCAATGGGCAGTTGCTTGGCTTCCTTATAATTTTCTTGGGGTGCGTCAGTTGGGAAGGCTTCATCAAAACAGCGGAACGTTGGTCAGTAAGTTAAGGTCTGCGAAACACATTCGGGGCTATTCCACTACAGACACTGCTGATCTAAAGCTGGAGGATCCATTTCTTTAGAGACAATATTATTTGGATTTGCCTTTGTAGAAACGTAACAACAAAAAGTGATGGAGAGAGTTCGCTGGATCAAAAAAATTCGATTTGTGACATAATCCGGTCAACGGGAAGAAACATCTGTTTTAATCCAACTGAAAACGTTCGTTTCGTAAGTCTGACCAAGAATATCTGTCCTCATAAGATAATTCCGTTTCCTCGCGTACGTAATTAGTCAATCGAACCACAAGCACAGCAGCGCAAAGTTCCAGTTTAGGGATGGTTGTGGTTCCAGCGAGTGCAACGCGAGTCTTGAATTAAATAAGTTGTGAATTGGTATCTGAACCATCTTGAGCTCTGCAGAGATCCTGCATCAGAATCTTCGCGACGATAGTACTGGGACTCAGTCAGCCAACTTGATAAAAAAATTCGGGAGATAGCAGCGAGAAACTTTCTCTTAGTGAATTGTGGATTCACTGTGGACGACTGGTGTTTTTAATCGGAATTCGCCAGATACAGAATTCCAGGCTACTCCCAAAGCATTAACTAGGCCATCGGTCTTGATCTGTAGTCAACTTTTACGCAGTCGATCACACTAAGGAATTCCAATTAAGAAGAGAGAGTAGTTGGAAACCTGCTTCTTCAGATGCATTGCTCTAGATTTCAGCAGTCCTATCATTTAATCATGCCTGTGTGATCTGAAATTTTAATGGCTGAAACTACATCAGTTGCACCTGATAATATATCAACATAAATATTTTTTTGAATCAGCTCTGAGGCCGAAAAATAACTGTTCGCTTCGTCCGTTGCTAGCTGTTGAAGGTTGGTAAATTGTCTGATATGTGTATGTATGAACTTTATAGTGCCTCTCTTCTTTCTCTTCTGGTTTCCTTTAAACGGTACGTATAACCTCGACATCTGTCTCGTCAAATCTGATCTGGCATCAAGAGGACAGCAAGGTCATTTTGCAGTCTTGGACCTATGCACAACAGATTAAGCCCTTGTGATGCATTGAAGACCATACGAAGTTTCGGACAAGGGTCTGCATTTCGCTAAACGGTATGATGTGGGATGTAGTAAGTGGACCTAAAACTTTTAAGTGTTACTGTAGGAGGAATAAGATGCATATGCCCCAACGTTTCATAATTAGATACAAAACGCGTGAATTTCACGCTCACCAAGGTTTCCTTCTCCAATCGTTAGCATAAGGAATCGAGCATCCGTTTACCTCTTGGCAGATATTCTCCTATAGCTAATATTCCTAATTCTCGATAAAAATCACCGGGGGAATATTTACTTCCTCTTGTTCCAAAAATAATTTCAGTATGCTAGAAAATTTGTCCTTTTTGTAAATACTCAAGGTCATCATGGTTACAGAATTATCTGATTCATTTAAAGGTGCAAATAAGTCAACCGGACCAATCACAACCCATCTGAAAACGATTCAAAGGGCGATGGGAGCCCCTCATTATCCTTGACGAATTCCATCCAGAAGAAGTGAGCAAAATAAACTTTTGATCCGCTAAGGGAAGCTCCTGGATATGGTGCCAATTATTGTCGATAATTTTCTTGGACGGAGTGATCACATTAAGATGGCAAAGAACAAGAGCATTCATTTAGGCAGGTAGCAATGATCACCAAATTTCAAGATGAAGTGTAACGCCTCTACGAGCAATCTCGACTGGCTTCTTTCCAACTGTGCTAATAGGGAAATTGAGAACCTGTTGTCGTGAATAAAAGCGGCGAACTAAGGAGGGATACTAAGCTGTTATCAGAGCCAGGGTTTCAGAGGTCTTTTGTTCGAAATCGGTATCTGTCCGAAGTGTTTACGGGGACTTTTGCTGTAGCAAGCAGAACTAGTCATGAAGAGACGGTTGACTTTTTTTAGCCGAATAACCAGACTCTGAATCCTGACAAAAATTCTTAGTAGTTGAAGGGTCCAAATCTTCAGTCAAATGCCTCTTACATGTCATGTCTTCATGAAGTGCGCTATGATGCTTTTTATAATATAGCCGACAACGAGCGTTCCAGGGAGATTTATTAACAGATGTAGCTAAAAACCGAAAGTTAATTATCAAGACTTGCTGGATGTTCCAACTTGAGGCGGTGGGCCAGCCCCCGGGATTACTCATTGGCGAATGCCAAGCTTCGCTAGCCTAAAGTGCTTGATGCGCTGTTATAGGAATACTTTAATTTCAACAGGGGTCGAGATTGTATCGCCTACACACAGCTGACTTTCCCAGTCTCGAAGAATAATGGGATCCATTTCTCTGACAGTCACGAATGTAAAAGGGTGATTTTAATTTTCAATTAAGTAACCAATGAGAGGACTTAAAGATTCTGCTTGCCGTAAAAGAGTGTGTAATCGAAATTACCAACGACAATTCACTCTGCAAAAGGTGCATTACTCTCTTATGATGCGATGTGTACATGAATCTTTATAAACTTTGTAATGCTTGTAGATCTGCAATTAATCTTAATGACAAAATAGAACCTTAGTAAGGGGTTTCATGTAGCGAACATAGAATAACAGAAAGTGAGAAGATATGTAAGAGAGTATTGAACCTTCCGTGCAATGTGGAACCGTGGGGAAACAAAGCCGAAGTTAGCTTGTTAAACTTTAATCAAAGTTTAAGCAAAAGTAAACTAAAAAACACCCAGATAAAATCATATAATCTTTTATTGTAAATAAGTTAGTTATGCCTGAGAACCAGCCACACGTCGCTTGTAATTTTGCAAACAATCCACAATAAATATATCTGTCATGTCTGAGAGCCTGTCTCGAGGCGTTTGCAAAGTTCTAAACAATCCATTATCAATACGTATGTCATGCCCGTGAGCCCTTTTTAAAGCGGGTGCATCGTTGCAAACAATCACACAGTCAGTAAGAACGTTCAAACGTTGACAATGTTAAAAACAATAACACAGTCAGTGGTTAGGTTTGTCAAGCCTGAAAGCCTGTCTCGAGGCGTTCGCAGTGTTGCAGACAGTCCATTAGCAGTATAGATGTCATGCCTCAGTGTATGTCTCGAGACGTTTGCGATGTTGAGAACAATCATACGGTCAGTGAGTAAGTTTTTCACGCTTTATGTTTTACAAAATCCATCAGCAGTATGGTTTTCATTCCTGAGAACCTCTCTCAAAGTATTTGCAATGTTGAGAGCGAACTCACTTTCCTGCTGGAAAGGCCAGATATATTACAGAATTAATGGCACTAGCGTGGGGCCGAGAAGGGATCACGTCTGAACAGGTTAAAGTCGATGAAATAGAATACAAGACCATTGTTCATCGTTATTATTAAATCTTCTCAATACCTTATGAATTTGATCTGATATATGAGTTGTCGAACCTATCCAACAAAGCACTCCCTTTGGTCCTAAACAATGTTTTTGTTGTTTTTGAAGATTAGTAGAGATGTAGCCTCCGGATGCTACGGGCACGATCGTTCACCGAACGATCGATTCCAACCCACCGGAAGTTATACGTTATTCGATTCGTTACTTCCCACAACACCACAAGATGATTGAGGCAGGAAAATAACCTAACAAATAACTGAAAGCGAAAGAAACACCGACTTTAATTTGAAGGACTGAAATACCTGATTTCTCTAAAAAAGCTCACTTAATTTTAATTTGCTTGGACAATATTAATAGCTACAATAGTCTGCACCTTGGATGACCCTGAACTGCTAGGAAGAAAGCCCGAGTCTGCTCAACAAAGAATCATCATGCAATTACTTGAGTCACCTCACTAACTAAAAACTAACGTCTGAAACTCAAAATCAAAGACCCCTTCAAGAAGTATAAGCATCGGGCGGAAACTATTTTATTAATAAAATCCTAATGTCACTCTAAAAAAGAATAAAATCATGAAACAAATTATTATTATATGAGAATATAACAATATTCAGTTTTTAAAGTCTGTTTATTTGAGGGACCAGGTGTAATATAGAATGATTTGCTCATTTAAGTATTTCTCGTATCTGTTTAAGTGACATAAAGTTTTACTGCATGGCGAAATGCATTATGTATACTGAGAGGACAGTAACTGATATCCAAGTGTTCAAATATTAAAGGAATATAGAAAACAACTAGTTAGTATTTTCAAGAATTTTCAAGAGAAACTAAAAGGCTCATACGGTTAGTACCACATATTCATTAGGCAAAAAGGGGCGTGGTCTTGGGAAAAAATACACAAGTTATTCGTATTCAGGTTTAACTTTTTGTTCTCTTACAAACAGACTACGTATAGTATTGTACGATATTAATAATGATTTTATTTATTTAATATTATTCATGTTTGTATATGCATAAAATAATAGCTCTTAAGCTGCAATGTTAATTAGCTGGGAATTTGTATTGTACAAGTTATTTACACTCGAACCTCTGAAATGTCGATTTTCGAAATGTCAATCCCTCCTGAATGTCAAGAAATTCTTTTCTGAAATGTCAAATCTATCCCCACTCCTTCCCTCCTGAATGTCCCCTTATTCAACTGCGCATGCGTTGCTCTCTCGGCATCTAATTGGCGCGAAATTTAAAATTCTAAAAAATATTTTCATTTTTTATTAAAATTAATGACATTACCGCTTATATAAATGTATATTAGATCAAAGATAATTAATGTTGATCAAATAAAAATTAAGTTTGACACTGTGTTTTTCTATGAAACCAGGTGTTTTTTATTGGTTATCTTTTCGGAAAATACAATAAATAATATTTATTTAGAGAAAATGTAAAATAGATCTAATATAAAGGTAAATTACATATTCGGTTTTAAATGCAAGAGGCGTTCTTTTAAGATATCAAGAAAGCAACTTTCTTCAACAGTTGTTTGGTTTTTCATTCGAGCATAATCACGAACGAGCGTCACGCTCTTCAATACCTCATCAATGTTCGGGGAATCTTTCGTTGGTTCCTCTGCAAGATTCGGACTGTCATCATCAGAACTTTGTAGTTCTTCTTCAGAATTGTCGTCCGAAATGTTGTCATCTGCGTTTTCTGCCATTTTAGCCATTTTTGCTACGCTGTAAGGTTTTCAGGGAGGTACAAGAGAATCTTGCTCAAGCCCATTTTCTGTTTCATTCAGAGACAACGGATCACAACCAGGAATACGGCTTAGAAATTCAGAGATGTTCGTGAGGGATGGTTGTTCTGCTGGGCCACCGAGATGAGGCTGCAGCAGATTTTGCCATGCATTTTTTAATGTATCCAGCGATACGGCGCTCCATGCATTTGCTAATAAGTAGCAACAATCTCTTAAATTCCATTCTTTTACGAAATTCATTACGCCTTCTTTATTTTCAAAGTCTTGAGCCAACAGTTCGGATAAAAACAAATTTTTATATCTTCGTTTTAAAGACGAGATTACTCCTTGGTCAATTGGTACAGAAGGTGTACAGAAGGATGTGCATTATCCAAAATCAGCATAAATCTGGAAAAAAAAATAATTTAAGTAATTTTTAACTATATTATAATTTTTTTTTAATTATACTTCGTTTTATTCAAGTGTAGCAGGTAAAATCTCTCATTTTCTTGAAATTAAAAGAATAAAATAATAAATATCTACCTTGCGTCCGTATTAGGATTCCTTTTTTTCACACTGGGAAGAAAAACATTGGTGTAACAATCAGTGAATACTGTGCGATCCATAAATCCTTTTTGCTGAGACATGTAGATGACTGGAATTGATGTGTTTCGCAGGCTTCGAGGTTGAAATGATTTTCCGATAACAGTTAGAGGTACCTTATGCGTACCAGAGGCGTTTGAACACACTTTAATCGTAACACGATCCTTTGGAACCTTTCGCCCTGGAGCCTCTTTTTCATGACGCAGTACGAGTGTTTTGCTGAGCATTTGTTTCCAAAAAAATGAAGATTCGTCAGCATTATAAACGTTATCTTGTTCGTATCCGTGTATTTCCACAAAATCTTTTAATTCTGTACAAAGCAAATCTGCATCGTCATCTGCAGCTGAAAGTTTTTCGCCCTTTGTTTGCAAACATCGTATACCATGACGTTTTTTAAATTTATCAAGTCAGCCTTCACTTGCTGAGAAATTTGTTTCACTATGAAAACGCTCATGGGAATCCTTGGCTGCTGCTCGAGGTAAAGGCCCAGACACAGGCCTATTTTTCTGTAACTTCCTTTTCCTGCAATAATTTCTTTTTGCTGGACAAAATTCTCGTTACAGCAGAGCGGTGCACCTGGTATTTCTCTGCAAGATCCTTGTTTTTCATCCCATATGCAGATTCTTCTAATATTTGAAATCTTTCAGCCAATGTCAGTCTTCTATAAGCTGTTTTCTTGTTTCTCGGATTCTGGAATTAAAAAATGATATTAATCTAAATTACAATTGAATTACTATAAAAATGAATAAAATACGTTAGAGATTTAGTTTGTTCAGGAAAAAGTTGATATGAAAGCAAAAGGAAATGCGCCATGCCAGCATACATTGAAGGTATAATTTATATGAAAATGAACAGAATTACGATAATTATGATTTAAGTTCATTTACTCACAAAG
>JAAAKG020135523.1:0-13501 GCA_010014905.2 Druon quercuslanigerum | reverse complement strand
AAAAATTGAAAAACTCAAACAAACACTCGCAAAGTCAATGAAAACGCGGAGCGACTCCTCAGCACGTCCGCACGTCACGAAAGTCAACGGTCGAAATCTAAGAGATACTAATAAGAGATACTAATTCTAGTCTGAATAAGATAAGCGAATTTGGAATAATTTGAAGTACTGCAGTTATTTTGACGAACAGGGTAATAATTAATTAATTCTGATGTTAAATTTTGATGATTACAGGTTAAAATAATTTTCTGAAGAAACGAGAAAAAATATGCTACGGCCCGGATTTGGACTAGTAACGCCACTTTTGACAAGTAGAGCTTTAATCTATTACGCTTATTATTTATATATGTATATTATTATTACGCTATTACGTTAATTACCCTGGTCGACAAAATAACATCATTACTTTAAATTAATATTTACATAGCCAGGGCAACGCCAGGATTCCGCCTATTATTATCAGGATAGCGCCATTTTGTTGCCCGTATTAGCTGTACTGGTCTTACCAGTGTTTCTATTATTGTTAGTGATTGTACTGATCAGAGTTTATTGAAATATCTGCACCTCATCTTCAAGTTTCAAGCGTGACATTAGATTCGCTTGTGGTCATATTTTAATCGTTCAGCCCCACCTTCCTCGAAAACTTTTGATTTTTTGGACTTGTACCCATTAGGATTTTTTGACCCTGGACGGATTTCAATGTAAATTGTGCGGGGTCCTTTACATTCGCGGAAAAATAATCTTAAATTATAAAAGATGTGTAATACAATCTACAGAAATAATGTCTAGAATTCCATTCTTAAAATTTTATACCTTCAGTGGTAGCAGAGAACTGGGTAACCAAGGTTTCTTCCCCAGAATTGATTTATTGAACAAAAACTGCTTAAGAAATCAAATATATGTTGTCGGAACATCTCATTCTTTCGTAAAATATTTGAGGAAAATGTTGCGATTAATTTTAGGGTAGATTTTCAATTAATCTAGTTCGGATATACTTTTGAAGTCTAATTTTGATTTCTAAAAATTAATAAGAAAGTAGATTTCAATTGCAGCTACAAAAAAAAAAGAAATGTTCAATAAATGAGTTAATTTTTAGTCAAAATGACGCATCTTCAATAAACTTATTAAGAAAGAGTTACATACTTAAGATTTCCACCAGAAAAATATTTTAATTTTCTTAATTTTTTATCAAAAAACTGAAATTAACCCCAACAAATACTATTTTTTAAGCAAAATGATTGAATTTTTAACTAAAAAACGTAAAGTTCAAAACAAGTACGAAATTGTTACATTTTCAGTTTACAAACGTTAATCTTCAACTACAATAAAGCCAATTTCCAAAAAAATGGTTTAATTTTTAAAGCAAAGAAATTAACTTTCAGGTGAAATCATGAATATGAAACAGAAAAATGCCTTCAATTCCGATTTCCAATTTTGTTGCTTATCTGATTCTGCACTGCCAACCTTCATTCAGGGATCAAGGTCATAATTGCAGTAAAATGATCAAACCTTCAGTATTGAGACAATTCTATTGTGATTAATTGAACAAGAATATTGTCAGTTTGTGTCCGATTAAAAATGTCAGTGAGATAATTCGTAAATCTGAGACAGCCACCTTACCTCTTTATGATACAGTACAAAATATGTTCCCGATTTGGAGCACAGTTCTTCGAATAAACGAGTCTTTAAAGACGAAGTTTTTATGTAACTAACGAAACTAACACATATGTGTTTCACAGCCGGTGTATATCTGTGAATCATGCAATGAGTCCATTTCACATTTGGCGCTATTTCTAAAATGCATTTCACAAGCCCTACATTTTTCCCGGTCTTCGCAGCAGCTCCGCCTGTACAAACGGCAACACATTTGTTTCAATCGAAGTCGAAGAAATGAACTTTGTTGATAATCGCCAGGGACAGACACTCTCCTGTAGTTCTTCCCGGTAACAAAAAACAGAACAACATTCTCTCTTCGATCTCTTAATCTCTTACGTACTTGTCATAGCAGAGCAGCTGAGTATCAACTGATTCGTGAAATTGCAGAGAGAAATATTGTCTTTACACAAAGACAATTTTAACTGTTTTTTGACATCAGTTGACATCTCTTCAAGTCTTCGGTGATCAGTATTCTTCGAATAAGGAATTTTTGAAATTTTTATAGCAGCATCTTCTCCCAAAATTTCGCGAACAGCGTCGATCATTATGGGCATGACTGTTGATTCCATTAGTGAGTGCGGCTTGGAATTTCGGGCAATTGTTAATGCCAAAAAAAATGACGCAGTTAACAATTTAATATTGTCTGAAGAATCGGTCTCCCAGAATATTGCGGTTGTAAGCTGTCCAAACGCCTTTTTAATTTTAAAGGTGCCTTCGAGGCTGAAGAAAATTTCGCGAGACACAGAACGCATTGAGATTGGTTTTTCTCCAAACGGAAACCGCATGCCAGGTAATCACTTATGTTTTGTATAAAATAGCACAGCACTCAAAACGTCAAATATTAAGTTCGAAGTGTTCACATTTACTTTCGTAATTACTGTCACTTATGCAATGTTTAGTGCTGAAACTTATTTAGTTATTTCTCAGAAAACTTAAAGCAGAGAGGTAGATCCGATTATTAGGAAATATGAATGCACTGGCAGCATAAATCTCACGTGTAAAATCTCACGTGCAGAATCTGTAAGGGACAAAATATGCTGTTTTTAAGACTTAAGAGGAGAGTGGAAGAAATTATTATTTCTACTTGGCCCACAAAAAAAAGTTTAAATATTTCAAATATTTATCGTTTTCTTTTTCTTTCGATAAGCAATTTTATAATACTTTATTGTTCGATTATGAAGGAAGACAATAAACGCTATGAGAATCGACAAGAATTTTTTAAGCTCTTAAAAGAACCAGGCATTTTGTTTTAAGTTTTATGTTATAAAGCAATTCGAAATAACAGGATGTCCGTGTATTAATTTTATCTTCGTGTAAGTCAGTAAAGTACAACATAAATCAATAGAATTTGATGCACAGACACAAATATCATAAAAATAAATTATTGATGCAAAACTTTCACTGTTATGAACAAATTTTTTGAACAATTATACATTTATAGAACTTTTATAGGATTAAATATTTTCTCCGCATGAAAAAATATCTTTAAAAACATCACAATGTTCTTTCACATTAAAAATTTTGTTAGGTATAAGTATTAGAAATTGTTATTAACAAATTTTCTATCGCTACAAGGATAGGTTAAGAATTTTTTTCCATACGCCCTTGATGCACACCATACTTTTTGGCATCCTCCCCTTAAAAACAAGCATATGAATCAGAAAAAAGATGTTGGGTGTTCTTGACAATATTAAATTATAAGTAAAAAGAGAAAACGGCGTACTTAGCAGAAGGGAGACTGTGGGACACAGTGATTAATTTTTTTATAGATAAATATAATTTTCTCTATGGGGCGTAAACTTTCATGCAGTGGGTGTAAAGTGTTATGTCACGGACCTAAAGTTTCATGTGCCAATAATAAAGTAAGCATACAACTTTTTGTAATACGTGTCTTTATTGTTGGGATGAAGCAATTTCGTTATTTTAATTGAAACATTGTGCATTATTAGCAATATTATTATATGAATAACAACTTCCAATCATTCTTAAATAAAGTGTATATTCAAAAGAATCCAGCAAGACATTCCAAATAAACAATGAATTCGAGCACTTGAAAACAAAAAGTTTTTTCTATTTAAAAAAGGCAGAAATCTGAAAAATGAATGTATGATACGTTTTAAAAAATGTTGTACAATTACTCTTTTATTGGTATTATAAATAATTCAAACAATAATATTTCTCATTAACAAAAGAATGCTTCAGCATGAATAAAACAGTTTTTATCCTCTCCTCGTAGCAATAGAAAATTTAGTAAATTAAGAACATATTCCAGGTTCTAAGTTTCTATGTGGCAATTTTTAACTGAAAAATCCAGTAAAATCTGTAAATATTCTAATTTTTCACGAATGAGAACTTGCAAACTAATTTATTTGTATATAAAGGCGTTAAAAATTTAATGTGAAAATGTTTTTCTAAATACTTAGACTTGATTTCAGTCAAGCTATAACGTCCTAAACTTGAGAGCTAGACAGGGGCATCGCAAATTTTTTTTTGATGGGCGGGCTCACCGAAAATATGTTCAATAATAGTAATTTAATATAGGAATTAGGTTTATTTTATTATTAGGTTTATTTATTTTATGCGTGGGCTTAAGCCTACCCATCCCACACTGGTCCGAACGACCCTGGAGCTAGAACAGTTTATCTGCATTTGAGTACATATATTTATTTATAAAACGTAGATGCCTATCCATCACCAGCGAGGAGGTGAAAAATTTATTAAGAAGCAAGAAGAACTATTCCGCTCTGGTGCCAGATTGTATCAAGACCTTTTGGTGGAATAAGTTTCCTTCAACTCACAAGCACCTGGCTCGCAACTTCACATCATATTTAAAGTCGGAAGAGCCTATTCCGGAGTGTATCTACTTTTCTGAACACACTGTATCAGATATTCACAGCTATCCTGAATGATATGATTGTTTGGATCATCGGACCTGTGAGACGAAAAATGTACGAACAACATGGATTGCAGAAAGGCGGAAAAGATCGTGTAATAACTGATAACGTCACTTTGCAGACAGGTGTCTTTTAGGGTGATACCGTGAACCCACTCCTCTCTTGCCTCACATTATTGTCACTATCTCTCGCACTTCGCCATTCCGAAGGGTACTTTTGCGCCAAACGTGGAAATCGAAAGCATAGCCTCACACATATATTTTACATGTGATGATCTTAAGATCTAAGCTGAAAATAAAGAGCGAATACACCTAGCTCTAGAATTTACAAGGAATACTCTAATGATATTGGAATGCATTTTGGTCAAGAAAAATGCGCCAAAGTTGATTTAGAGCAAGGATAATTTAAAGGCATCGCCGAAGACCCTGAGCTCGTCGAAGCAAGTATAAACGTGTCATCCGGCAGATTTGATCTTCCGAACTGTCCAAGAGGAACAAAGTATCTGCAAAGGACATCCTTGCCGTCCCGGTATTACTCTATTAATTTGAACCTAGGTCTTCTTTTCTGCGACTTTACATGTTACCCCATGCAGGTGTCTGCGGGATACTAAATCTTGAATCTCTTCACAACATGATTATTTGATGAGCAGCACATATAGTCACAATAAGACGGGACCCTCTTTTGTAAATGGTCAGGAAGCACGAAGATATGGGCAAAGGAGACGGTAAAGGACGGAAGGATCAGTTAATGTCGTATGAGCTAATGTTTGCTTTCCTTGAATCACCCGCTTTGAAGTCGGGCACAGAAAGTTTTATTTCTCGGGTCAAGGCATTGTCATTTCTACTTTAACTTGCCGCGGCTACATGTTGAGTTTAGATATTTTCGATGATAGCTGGAGAGCGTTTCATGCACACCCCGAGTACCTAAAACACGTACTATCTATTTAGTCAACTCACGCGAGAACGACCTATATCCAAGGGCATAATACGGCCCAAGCTCCTACGGAAATAGAGTCAATTGTCGAAAATAAGATGTGTCGCATATCCTGGAACCTAATATTCCCCATAATTGCTTTTATTGTACAGTTGCGTCACTAGTCGTCTTGCTCATCGGTGCTCTTGGAGGTGCCAATATTTTACTGGGTAATAGCTCGAAAAACATCCATGTGTGTCAACAAAATGCTAACAAACTTGCGTCGCTCCGTGTCCTTAAGAACGCATGGGACTTTTGCTGGATTATCATATTGAGTCCATCGCAGACTGTAACCAGCTATATCACAGTCGTCAGATGTGGTAACAGCTGAAATTTTACGGCGATTCTACAGGGAGCAGGTTCAATTCTTCAAAGCGGCACCCGCTCCTAGTAAAATTCTGCGGTTATACTTTTGTCAAACTTTTAACTATATTAGTATAGGTTATCATGGGTGGTTATTTATTTTTACGAGAGAGGCTGAGGGAGATATCAGATTTCTTATAGTGATTCGCTATTCAACTACAAATTGCAGGCTTTTATTCCTGCATCGCGCTATACTTTTATTATTAAGGAATTCCTACTTAGTATTAACAATTTTTCAACCATTTGCAGAATTTCATCCCTGGCATTGTTTTTCCGTCTTTTTTCCATTCTTGGACCATGACTGAATGTCAAGTCTTGATTTTCTCATGCTAATCCCAAGCTACGGCGTAAGTTGGCTCAGGTTGCGCGGCCAATATTATGACAAAATTAGCACTAGTAGGTCTCAAGCTAAGGGCAACTATGGCTGCGTTAAGTTCCCCATCGTAAAACAAATCACTGTTTTTTAAATAATCAATAAAATTCAATAAATAGTACCTGACTAGGTTTGCATCTGAAGGCTTGTTGGCTGCGCCGCCTCCTTCGCGCTGGACAGCACATGCAAAGTATCCTCACGAACGCTCTGTAATATAAAGAAGATAACTTGTAAGATACTGCATATTCCTCATTATTTCAAAAGGTAAATAATAAATTTGATTAGGTCCTTATTTAATGTCACTATATTATAGTCTTAGAATGATTAAAATTTCTATTGTAAACAAAAAAGAATTATATCAATATGAAGAATTTTTAAATATATTCTTAGTAAATTTTGGATTTTGTATCTATAAGCATTATTCCCAGAGAGCACAAGAGTCTCCTTTAACATTCCTAAAACATTTCAATGGAATTTTCGGAGGATATCGAAAAAGGTTAAAGGGAGGTTTCCGAAAGTAGGTAAATGACCACATATTGGAGGAGATTTTCAAAAAAGGTTCAAAGAATGTTCGTGAGGATTTTTCCTGAATATTTTGTCAGAAAATTTCAAGGAATATTTGGTGGAAACTTTTCCGGAACGTCATGCAAAAAATATAGTGCGCCCAACCCCGCCCTCGTGGGCTGTGGGTGGAAATGAAAGAGTTGCTCATACTGTTTGTTTATAGGTGCGTAACAAGGAGTAGGTATGTAGTTTAAAAAAAATAATAAAGGTTTCGAATTCTCTAACCTCTATAGCATTGAATTTATTTTCGCTACTACCATTCGGCCCTTCCCGACCACGATCTATCTTGGATCCACATTACAATCAAATTTGGAGCATAACTTATAATTAATTCTCAGCGTCTTCTTGTTTGTTATCGGCTTAACCCAAGGTCGAATATTCTTCGCTTCCCGACCTCCTTTGTCAAGCTTTTGAGTATTTTGAAATCCTACTATATCAACTAATACATATATATCATGGCGCAAATCTTTTACAATAGCATACGGCCCTTTAAACTTGGCGATGAGTTTCGGAGAAACGCCGGCAGTACTATTGAAGTTGCGAGTCATTATGAGATCGCCCTCAGAATAGACATGAGCTTCTTTTCTCTTTTGGTCAGAATAACTTTTATTAAGCTCCTGAGCTCGCTCGGAATTTTCCCTAGCAGTCTCTCTGATGATGTTCTCTGAACATGGTTTTCGATCGGTTCGCCTCTCTGATCTACGCCAAACAATAGACGACTCGGAGTAGATTTCGTAGACTGATTCAAAGTATTGTTGAGGGAATATTTTACGTTCTTTAAAATCTTTGGCCAGTACTCTTCTTTCTAACAAGATATTACTCTCCCTCTCTCTCTACCTGACAGTTGGCTTGAGAAGAGCCTGTCGCTACGGGTACATTCTTTATATGATTCTCGGACCTGAAATCAGTACATTCGAAAGTAAACGCCCTACCTTGATCGGAGATTATAGTGTTCGGTTTGCTGTAATCTTGGAAACATTGCTTCAGTCAGTTTATCGCTTCCTGGCTCCATTGAAAATAATTTAAAGAATTTCGTTAACGGATCTATAATCAACAACACATGCTTTTTAGCTACTCGTACATTGGTTCTGTCCATGGGATAAAAATGGTCAATAAGCACGGTTGCGAACAAAAGATCTTCTTCAGGAAGAAAAGGAAATGCACTTTAAGCTGTTTCTAATATGATTTTCTAACTTTTCGCTCAATTTTGGGAACCAATATGTCGGGGAATTAACATCTTTAGTTTTCGCGAGGCCCAAGTGGCCAATCTGGTCCAAGTATTTGAAGAGTTCATGACTCTCCATGTTTGACGGCACATTAAATAACAAGTCATTTCCTTTTTTCTTGTACACAATACTATTTCGCATTTCTTACGCATCGCACTGTTGCTTCTTTAATAGGTTTCGAATCTCTACTATTTCAAGGTCTTGGGCCTAGCACACTCGATAATTAAAATGTTAAACACACGGCTTAATGCATCAACATGCTCCATATGAGTGCTGGGACGGTGCTCAGTCTCGTAATCGAAAGCATCAAGTTCATCGAGAGCATCTTTCGATTCTCGGGTTTATGTCTTTTTTGTCTAAAGCTAACTTTAAAGAATTGCAGTCCATCAAAATTTTGAATTTTATTCCCCGAACATATACTTGGAATCGTCTTAGAGCATATCGGATCGCTTTCCGATTAATTAAATCACTTAAAAATTTTTGCAACTTATATTTCTCATCGCATGATAATGTTCCAGGCGCGACAAAGAAAGGTCTTGAATCAGTCAATTTAAATTTGAGTCCCGCTTTTATCTCAGGTACCTCTGGTTTTTCGATATTATTATTTAAAAAAGTTAATATTTAATTCAGGTACTTGCATTGTGTCAATCAGATAAACATCCATTCTGTTTAACTCATTGACGCTCTTTTCAAAAGTGACAGTTTCTGCACCTGTCCTTATCTTTGTAAGACCTAAACCAAATTTACCTAAAACGTCTAGACCTAGTATTAGGGACGATTATATCGTATCATCCTGCACTATGAGTAACTTTATATCATTCCAGTTTTTACTATCAAATATAATACTCGCATATACTTTACATAAAACTGTCAAATTAGAGTTATTTGTACTCGCATATTTCCTATCAAGATCAGTAGGAGTTTCTATATTCTCGTAGCTTATACACTTTATTTTCTAAAAAAAAAATCGGATTACGTGAATCAAGTACACACTCTAAATCAATAAGCTTACCACCTGCTGGAATTACGATAAGATTTTTTCAAAGAATTTTTCCTCCTCCGGAGGGACCTCGCTGGCAGAGTTGACTGCTGCTGCCTTGGCTGTAAAATCCTTTGCCATGTGTCCAGGTTCATTGCATTTTTAGCAGACGTGTTTCTTCAGCTGCCTGAAATGATTGGACGTGTGTCCTGCCATTCTGCAGCTGTAGCGTCTAAGAAGTGTTTTACCCTCTTTCTTCATTTTAGATTTTTCAGTGACCCTGTAATCGGTTGTATTTACTTCACACTTGGAATGTCCTTTTAGCGGGTCGGGAGGCAACGAGATCAATTTGTTGTGGTAGTACTAGTATCGAGACAACATTGCTTCTGCGGATGTAGAACTAGAGCAATCCAACAGAACTGCGCTCGGACTCTTGTGATACCAGCGTCGGACGGGACGCGATCTTTCTGTTGGATTTCTCTAGTCCTGCATCCGCAGAAGCAATGCTGTACCCCCCTGCACCCGGATTTTTTTCGGTGAATCTATTTCTACTAATAAAAGACACGGACATTTGAAATAAAAGCGAGGTTTGTTTTCAACGTAGTGATTCTACAAAATGTCGGAACAGGCTGAGTGAGACTTGCAGCTCTGTGCGGGCTCGTGACCTTCTACTAGCGACCTCTATAGTATTGAATTTATTTTCGCTACTACACCTAATACTTATCTACTATTTATAATTTTTTACACTTACTTTCTCTTCTATCTTACCCAGTATCGCCTTCACCTATGCTACTGCCCTTTTGTCGCCCTTTTTATGCAACAATACCTTCATGCTTATCCTATCCCTTTTCACCAATTCAGCGACCTCCAATTAGTGCTCCTATTTTTCATCCCCCTTCCCGCACAATTTACACATCCACCATGCATCTGCATTTCAGGATTTAAATAAATTATATGTAACATTCTCCTAAAATTTTCGAAATAATACCAATTTTTGCACCTCAACATTATGGCTAAAATAAAAATTTGATAACGCATTTGCTACGATAACGAAAGTTTAACTTATTCACGGTACCTAAGAAGTATTTAATTTAAACAAAAAAGTTGCAATAAAAGATTAATTGAGATTATTCGCTTTTCGCGATGCAAAATGACTGCATCTTGCTTAGTGCTGAAGAACAAATGAATACAGATAAGGAAGATTTGGATCAGCTGGATGCTCATTCTGAGAGCGTACTTGCAAATCCTCCAATTTTGCTTCAAGAAAATGTTAATAAAATGTTAAATTAATTATCTTGAATCGTTTGCAGTAAGTTAAAGCTTGTTTTGGGTTTGGTCAATAGGTTTCATAATTAAGTTTTTCAGAAAAAATTTATTTAATTCAGTATTTCTTGCTACGTTCAATACTATAAAGTCGCATTTTGCTCCTCCATAAGGATTTCCTCTTAGAACAGTCAAGGAATTTGAAGACTTCGAAAATAAGAATAAAAAAGTAAAAGCATTGGGATTAAATATTGTAATTTATTTCAAAAAATAGAAAAATTCAGTAATTTAAAGATTCAAACAAAAAATTTATTGGATATACATGAAAAATTGGTTGAATATAACAAATTTCGGTTGATTTGACAAAATATTTGATTGACCCACCATTTTTTTAATAAACCAATTACCCCATCTACGAAAATATTTGGTGTAAGCAGTCAAAAATTGGGCTCCTTTATTTTTAAAATGTGTAACTTAACTAAGTAACTAAGTAACTTAACTTTTTACAAAATGTTGAAAATAATAAATTAAACTTCTTTTTCTTAGAACTGTTAGAACTAATTTCTAATTTGGGAAAATTATATTCATTATTTTGAAGTATTGACAATTACGGAAATATGGAGGCACCAAGTTAAGGGCAGCTTTGAGTTTTCCATTTAATGCCAGCTTGTGCAATGAGCTTGCTACGAAATTCGCCTAGTTTAGTGAAAATATGTCCCAGAAAACTTACTTATCGTAATTGTAAAAAATATCGCTAGAACGTCTTTGTGACACCTTTACGACGTCCTATGTCCATGTCGTTAAGATGTCTTTACGATACCATAAAGACGCCGCATGGTCCGACGATATTTTTACGATATCGTAAAGAAACCGTACTGACATGGACATAGGATGTCGTAAAGTTGTTTTAAAGATGGCGCAAAGATGTCGTAAAATCGTCGTTAAATTTTGTGCCCATTGGGCCATCTGGAAAAAAATTAGCAAACGTATCAACCACCAGTCCCGAGCGATGATTTAATTGAAACGAAAGATGAGAATAAAACCGAAGATATCGAAGTGGATGAAGAAGATACCCAGTAAGCACAAAATTTGGCGACGTTTTTACGATATGTTTATGACATCTTTGTGAAAACTTTACGGTATCCTATGTCCATGTCCTGACGGTGTCTTTACGATACCGTAAAGTCCTCGTATGCTCTGATGATGTATTCTTGATATCGTAAAGACGCAGAAACGACATGAACATAGGATGTCGTAAAGTTGTTATAAAGATGTCGTAAGGATGTTGTAAAGACGCAGCAAAATTTTGTGCCCGCTGGGTACACAGATCGACGAGGTTGCACAAGAAGGAGTATCGTTGTTTGAAATGCTGTGTTTCATTCAGTTCAAAAATTTTATAATTGTCAAAACAAAGAGTTAAGAGAAACGAAGTATTATTACTGCATGATCTTTTGTATACAAAGTAATTATACAGATTAAGCATTATAAAAATTTGTCAAACTGATTTAAAAACACAGTATAGTTTTGAATCTTCCAGTTGATTATACATTGAATGGTTTAGACTAAAAATAAAATCTTGAAAGATATAAGTTTCTAAAGCTCACAACGTTCCATTACAAATTATCAGAATACAAAAATTCGATATATCTTAACTATTTTTTACTATATTCAGATTAAAATGAGCGACAACAAGTTTTCCACGTTGCATAGCCTTAATCGTAGTAATTCTTAGATTTCAGTTCAATATTATAAAAACTAAGAAAAAACAATATATAAATTTTACATCGTTTCCGATTATAGACTCGCTGCAACGAAAATTAATTATAAAGGATAAAATTTAACCAAACATCGGTTAACGTCTGTTTTGAAGCTGCCAGCTGATTCCGCCTCATAGTCGCATTGACGTAAGGTGCTGAGAGAGAGATATATATTATCGAATGTTTCCCAATTGTGCATGCCTACATGGATATAGTTTTTTGAAATCAAATTGATGATGTAGAATAAACATTAAGCTTTGCAGTTTCATATTTTCTTTTTAACGAGAAGAAGTAAAGAAAATCCCTTGAAATACCGTGTTCCACACAAAAAACCACCAGAATCCCGGGCGAGCCTCCAAATGTTCATTAGTCTCAATTGTTTCTTGAAATAAAGATTCTTACACAATGGAACATGTGATGTAACTCAATTTGAAACTACAAATAACAGTACTTATTAGTACATGATTTTGTAATTTTTAATACTGTACAGTTGTTGGAAAACGTCCCTTCAATTATACCAACCTTCGTTCCGAACAATAGTTCAATTTTAATTGTAAGTTAAGCGTTGTACGTTGAACGCTACTGAGATGTAACTTAATGCCCGTTTTTCGACTTACTAACGAGACTAACTCGTTACACAAAAATACACGAATCGCTCATCACTCATCATAGTCATTTATGTGTACAATCCTCAAAGTTGAATTCTCTCGCTCTCTTTTCTCACTTTTAACACGGACTGCCCTGATATGTGTACTTATTTTATGAGCATTTTGTTTACTTTTAATATTTTCTAAGCATATTTTTCTGCCTTACCATAGATCTTATTTTCTGAAAATCAGAGAACCCATCAACATATCAATCGATTTGGTCTGTTCCAATAAACAACTTTCTAACTTAAGACAGTGTTATATTCCAAATAAAAAGAAAACTTTACTTGATGTAAACAATGTAACCTTTATTTTAAACTTTCTTAGTCGGTATTGATTGATAATGAATGGTCATCAAAAGTTCGTCAATGGTTCAATCAACGCGTCCCGAAGACGCAAGTAATTACATTACATATAATAATTTTATATTCTCGAATAAAAACAATCATCTAAAAAAGATAGTACATAATTTTGTTACAAAATTAAAAAACAATGTTGGTATGTTAAGGTAGGTCGGGGAAGGGTCTTCAATTTCTATTAAGAGGGAGATGATTGGAACCCATAGACAGGCATTAAAAAAAGGACATTTCAATACCCTTAAATGCGTACAAATTGCATTTTTATCCGAATTGCCGTTAAATGCGCTTTAGTGTGTATAACTCGTTTCGTTGTTGTTTTACGCGCTCAAAACTCTCTTGCATTTCATTGTTCCAGTCCCATGCTACGCCCTTTTTTATGAGTTTTAAGAGCGGCACCGTTTCAGCTGCATGTTTCTTGCTGAATTTGGAATAGAAATTTATCAAACCT
>JAAAKG020135522.1:0-13501 GCA_010014905.2 Druon quercuslanigerum | reverse complement strand
AATACTTTTAAATTCTATGAAATTGCATTTATTTTCGAAACTTCTTTAGTAATCTCTTAAAATCGAGTTTAAATATTGGGAAATCCTAAAAAATTCTCTGAAATCTCTGAAATTTCTGGAAAACCCTCGAAATTTAATTTAAGCTAATTTATTTTCGAAAGGACAATATTCATTTTATTCCTTAAAGTTATCTGAAAATTAGTTGAAATATGTTAATATCTATTATAATAATTAAAACTCATTTGAAATACAATTCAATAAAATCCTTTAAATCTTACGAGATGATTGGAAATACCTTAAAATTCCTTGACATTTTTGGGAATCATAAAAAACCATTAAAATACTTAGAAATAATTTGAAAACCCCGTTCAAATATTGTAAAATTATTTAAAACTCCCTCAAATTCCTTGAAATCTCATTTACATTCCATAGTTTTTAAATTCTACCAAATTCCATTATTTCATCCATGGCAATTCAAATACAGAGCATGCGTACTAAAATCTTCACAAATGCTCCGTCTCAAGAGACGGTGCAAATAAATTTGCTCTTTTACGGAGTAGAGCGTACCAGAGCGTATACTCGAATACGTTTTTTACTCTGCACCAGAGTAAAGTTTTTATTCCGAATACGCAAGTTGCACTGCACTAGAGCACAGCAAAGTTACACGAATGCATCTTTTGCTCTGCACCAGAGCAGTGTTGTCAAACCGAACACGAAAAATGCACCGCTCCGGGGCAGTGCTGTCAAATCGAACATACGAATCTGCCTCGGAGCACTCTTGGAGTGCTCCAGTGCAGATAACCAAATACGCTATAACACGATCCTCTGCATTCTTTCCGTTTGAGTGGTACGGTAAAAGACGGAGCTGGAGCGAGGGAGAGTGCAGTGTTGCCGCACTCACACCTTTCAATCTATCTTGAACGAAAAATTACGTAAAATTTGTTGTTTCAATTGGATTTTTTGCAAAAACTATGCTGGTACAAGGATACGTTATTCGTTTATAAAGATCATAATATTGTTAATTACTTTCAAATAGTTTTTCATGCAATTGTGCAATACCATTAAGTCCCTAAAGAAGTTTATTTACATGTTCAGTTACAGTTTGATAGACCTCGTAGGCCTCCTTATGCTGGTTGAATTTTATACATTTCTGTAATCAGTCCTTTTTTCAATACATACCTTGAACAAAAACCTATTTTAAAAGTTATTGATGGTGTCGAAGTTAAAAATGTTACCGTTGCACCAGCGATATGGAAACATTGGGACAAACATGTATTTCAGAGATGAATTTACCGCCTGTATTATCAGTTCATGGATACAAGCTATTGTCCGATGTAGCTTTTGTGACAGGCAAACGATTCTCGCAGTCAATTAATCTTAATCCTATTATCAAACACTGATGAACAACTAGGACATTAAATCTAAATTAAATTACGGTTATTGTCTTTGACTGTTTCGTATGAACAGATTATGGTTTTGTAAGTAAATACGCTAACAAAAACGATACTTACTGCATCACACTAATTATGAATATTTGTTAAAAATTTCGTCTTCGTTGTTTGTTATATATTTTTGGGCCTTTCAGCGAAAGGTTTATTTTAAAAACGTACTGGTTAGCCTGCCGGCGCCGGCACGAACAGCGCAATACGAAATACAAAAATCTTGGAGTTGTGAACCATTACCAATAGTTATTTTAAAGTATATTTATATAAATACAAAGCTTATTATTTGATGGTCATTGGCACTACTGCAAGTATTCAAAACAACCGCCGCACATACGAATCGGTCGGCAAAACAACTATTACCCTAAACATTCCCTTAGTATACGAAGATCGCCATCCAGTAATGCGCATACGTCCTTCCATCCATTTTTTGCGAGTTTATTTGAATTGAAAAGTGGATAAAATGGTTAGTTTTTCATGAGTAAATAATTTTAATTGGACAGTAATGTTTTCTACATATATATTGTAATAATAATTTAGCTAAAATTAAAAAAATTATGAATTAAATGTTAAGAACTTATTATTATACTTTTTGCTTGCACGATTAATATTTTTACTGTATATTTTAAAATAATTAATGTGCATTAAAACTTCTTTTGTTATGTAAAATTCCTTCTATTCTTCATTTTAAATTAAATGTGCTTTTCAGAAATGCATTATATTTTCGTTAAAAGGAAGCAATCTATAAGAAGAAAATACAATCTTACCTTGAAACTAAAACCTTATCTTTCAAGAATAGAACTATGTTAGAACTATGTTAAAACCTATGATTAAATTCGTGTTTAAAAAATGTTTCAGTTACCTCTGGTTTAGATATTTTGTCAACTTAAGTTCCATGTTCCATGTTTCTAACCAAAGGTTTTGGCTAATGTTTAATTAATTAGGTGATGATATTTTATGTCGAACAGGCAATAAAATTTATTAGAAGCTGTTATTGGTTGTTGGTATACTAATCTAAAATTTATTTAGTGAAACTTCAATGTTTCGCTCTTCGACGAAGGGCCTCTTCATTCATATAATTATGTCTAGCCATATTACATGCATGAATCAAGTCATTATAAGATTCTGGAGCGAAAAAGATCTTGGAACAAGTCATTAGATTCTATTTCTATATAGTGATGTTGGTAATAGTAATGTAATGTAGTAGATGTTAAAAAAACAAAGAAAGAAGAAGAAATTTACTTCCGTATTTTGACGGCATTGTCATGATATTAAAATAAAAGATGTAAAAAATGAAAGAAACTTCTTGGTGGGACATCACAAAATCCTTTCAGCCAACCACAAGCAAGTTGTTTACTTCATTCCACCAACTGACAATTATATTCTTCATCGTCTGAAGATATTTTAACCTAAAAATTAAAAAACATATTTTATTCAAGAAACGGTTTACAAAGTCGCTAATTGTTTCTTTCAAATATAATGCACTCTTAAGAAATGGAAATATTATATGAAACTAAATAAGGAAACAATCTTCAGTAAATAGGCAAAAAGGAGAGGGGTCAATTAGCGGGTTATATTTACTCCGGTATCATACTTTTACCGAAAGCTTCCTTTTACGATAAGCAGTCGAAAGTGTACTCAGGATTAAAACAAGACTGGAAGTAAGATATAAAAAACTAGGTTTTCTCTTTTTTATCATAAATTATTTATTTAAGGATATAATATATTTCGAATTTAATATTTATTCATATAACTAACATATTTTAACCAAAAAACATGAACATAACATTAATATTTTTCCCGTTAAATTTCAAACAAGCGTGATATACAAGTAAGAGGGAACACCAGGAAAAAGAATATATATAATGAGCGACCAAGAAGAAGGGGACCTGGAGAAGCAGAAGAAATAAATTTTTAGTTTTTTACAATTTTTCACAGTTTTTAGTTTTTTTAGTTTTTCACGCGCAGGCCCCTTTCTTCGCGGACGGTCACATATAAACCATTTCTTTAATAAAAATTTATGAATGAATTAATTACATTTTCTGTATGTTTCACAGATATATAGTGAGGTAGTGGGCACAGAATTCAAAATTGTGAAACCGCCACCCGTAGTGACTCATCTTCACGCTCAACAACCGTGTACCAATCCCTTCCATCAGCATGAATATGACTGGTAATAATACAAGCTCCAAAAAGGGCGCTTACGAAAAAACAAACCAAAATGATCGGGTTAAAATGATGGTGTGTACCGTAAGTGCTTAACACTGAGTTTGAATGCGACTGCATCTGCAATTCAGTGTGAATGCCCAAGTGTATGTCTAAGGAAATAATCACGAATGTCATCCGTGATGAAGATACGATGTGAAAGGTTTAAGCTTTTCCATGCAAAACAACAAAGTTTTCATTTAGCGATCGAGTGTTGAAATAAAATGTCTTACAGGACATCTTAGTTGCATCCAGTTTTGGTGTATGATTATATGAAGAAACCTGATTTTAATCAATCATTCAATGTGTATTATTTCATTACAATACAAACCAGTAAATATCATTATTCCACATAGATAAACCCGAAGCCTAAAAACGCTGTAAATTGTATTAAGTCTTGCGAATGTGTCTGGTAATATTAATTGTAAAAGTACTCTTGAATTAAAAGTGCCGACGCTATTGAATTCCGCATTATTCATTCAATATTTTATATCAATAGTCAAATAAATTTTGCTTTGTGTTAAATAATTTGAAAATATAATAATAATTTGATAATATAAAATATCAAAACGAATATAAAGTTAAGAAACATAAATGTAGATTTATTAAAAGACATTTTTTTACTTAAAGTAGTAAACATACTTCTGAATTAACAAACTATCTTTTTAATTTATCGAAAAAATTATTTAGGCCAAACAAAGCTACTTTCCATGTCATGGTATCTACTGTATATACAATGAATGGCGCATTCGATTGCGGTCAAAAGCATACACTATCAGATTTACAGCATCTGTGATAGAAACGAAGAAAAATAAATTCTTTTTATCTGTATATGCTATTATCAGATTAAGATATGCAAAATATTTCTTTTTAAGCTAAAAGATTTTAATATAAGGAAAAATCTTGTTGCGTGATATGTAAATTAATATGTTTAAAACATTTACATAACTGTCCTAAAGGCATAATAAAATTGAATCAATACTATTAAACATTTTCCATCTATAAAATATTTGTTATGATTCATTTGCATAAACAAATGGATTATACTAACATAATTTTAAATCTTCCAAGAAATTTTGAAAACCTTAAAACTAAGTTGGAAATCTGTACAAAAATCACTGAAACATATTTCTAGCCGATGCGATCATAGGTGTATTAAAATTAATTTTTAATTTGAACTTGGCAATTTGTCAAGGGACTACTGATAAATCTCAAAAAATAAAACTCCCAAAATTATAAAATTGCCGAAATGTAAAAATGTCAAATAAAAATATTTCTTATTAATAAAATTCACGACAGTTTATAATATGACTGTATTTGAAAATTCCCGAAAAACAACATTTCCGCAAGAAAATGGCCGAATTATAAAATACCCCAACCAGAAAATTCCCGAATTTAAACAAATTAAGAAAATATTTTTTTTGAAATATTATTGATTTATTAAAAATAAATTTAAAAAATATTTCTATAACATTTTTTTAATATTTAAAAATTCATAAAATAATGGTTTGAATTTAAAATAACATTTGAAAAGAATATATTTCTGAACCAAAAGTGTTGTTTGGAAATATGCATAATATAAAAAAATACAAAACATTTTCTCAAAAATCGAATTATAAATTAAATGAAAAATTAAGAAGAAGTTTGGAGATAAATCAGCACTGAACATAATCATGCAAAGTTTGTTTGGAAAATGTTATCAGGTGCGGAGAAAATTTAGGGAGAAATTTATTTTTTCGTCCGAGGTGCACGTGTCTATAAATTTATTTTTGTATACATTTATTGTTATTTTGAATTCAAACAATAATTTTCAAATACATTAAACATTAATCAAAAATTTCTTTGACACGAATATTTGATTATTCTGTTTTTAATAAATAAATAATATTCATTATAAAAAATAAATACATTTTTTCAGCTCTTTTCAATAGTCTTATTTTTTAGTATAAATAAAATTATTAAAAGCATATACATAATACATATACATATACACTGGACATCTGAAGAAAACGTGCCAAACTTTGCATAAGCACTTCTAACTAATTGAATTTTGAAATAATGTATCTTTTTAATTTTAATTTTTATAAAAATTTTAAGTAGTAAAACAGCATAAAAAGTTTTGAAAAACTTTAAAGAACTATATGTACATATATGTAATGTATGGTGGTCAATTTGATCAAAATCACAGCTTTTGTTAAATCAAATATAATAATCATGGAAATATTAAGTATTTATGATACCGCACTCAGCGTTGTGTCCTAGCTATTGGGCATAGGCGTGCAACTTATAAGCGTTCAGTGAGTGCGTCCGATTCTCGATGCTTGCGTATATTTTAGTAAACTGCCTTTCTGTTTAGTTATGAGTAATACCTTTTCTCTAACTAAAGACAACAATTAGTTGAGATTAGAAGAATGTATGGAGTATACTTATAAATTTAATGTCAATAAAAATACGAGAAAACGCAAGATTGTTAGTCAGAGGTTATAAAAAGGTGTAAAATCTTTAGATTTAGCTTCTGGAAAAAAATGTATTTGACATTTGAATGAATATTTTTCTTCTTCAAATCTAAAATCTTTGGTAAAAGATTATGGCAGTGAAAATATATAAAAATATATATATATAAAAGATTATACAGTTCAACTTTTTTAATAATGGAACCATATCATCGCATTTCAGAATTTAGAGCATGATGCTTTTAATTGATAGGACGTATCATTTGCTCCAGATTTCACGTGTAGTGAAAGTTAAAATATTTTACTATACGATCTTTGGTATCTTCAGTTGAAGCTAATCATTTTTGAATAATCTAATAATATTTTTTTTTGAATTTACAAAGTAAGAAACAATAGCATATGCATTTGAAATTATAGCATGTACATCTGAATGTGGAAAAAGTAGCGTTTGATGCTTCAAACCAATATTTCATTGATTCAGAAGTATTTTTTCTCAGTATGATGTAGCATTTTTAGCAGCTCTTGTTATAACAACAAAACTGAACGTTTTTCTTTGTATACGTACTAGTGTCAAAGTCCTCCTGAGAAAGGTGTAGCAGATAAACTTGGTTAAAATTCTTGTGGCCGACAGTTACTGAGCTGTAATAGGCAATTTCAGGGAACCGAAAGGTACAAATTTTGTTATTTTACATGGAAACGAACCTTCAAATATCCTAGATGTCGTTAAAGATTGGTAAAAAAATATGAAACTAGACGCGTCCTCACCTCTTATATTTTAATAATAAATGATATTGTTTTTCCTATTTTTTATTATTGAAAATTCAGTTCTGTTTTTTATTTATTAAAAAAACAATTATTAATTAGAAATTTTGATACTTTAGAGTAATGATTTATACTTTAGAGCTTGCTCATGTAAAGATCAACGACACAATATGTCATGGCGTTTTTAATATTGCTATGAATATATATTATAACAAATTAAAGAATCTATTAATCTAAGGAAACTTCAGATCTTTTAATATTATAGTGATCTTTGCAATCAAATGATCTTACCGGTTTTACACTCATATATTATTTTCGAGCGTTATGTAAATACGTAACAACATTTTTTAATGTACAAAAATATATTCATATACCTATAGATTACTCATGAACAAAATACATATCATTCGAGTTGTCCAAGATACCGTAAATTTAGAATGAGAAAATATTTAGTTTTAATAATAAAGGCACACAATAATTTTTTTCTGTGATGAATAATTCATAGGGGAGAGGGTTTAGTTGCGAGATAAGCTTAGTTGTGAGAGTCGATTTCTTTGTCATGCAATATCACTATAGTCGACCTGACTGCGATGAAACTTCTCTTCTCGCATGAGCCAGTTTTTGTGCGAATGCCGAAATGAATAGACGCGTTATTGTATCAGCTGCAAACATCGAGTGTGAAAATCGAGTGAAAAAATTTGAAGGTGATAATAAAGAATGAAAAGTGTCATTTTCAAAATAATTATTGCCTCCTGAAGGCCGTCAAAATTATTGGAAATTAATATTTTCAAATATTAATCGGGCTTTTACTTCATATTTTCCAACATTTAATGGATTTTTCTAGGCGTCTTACAACTAAGCCACTTTTTTGTGCAAAAAATCATGCACTCATTAAATTAATCAGGACTTTTAGTTTTGATGAAATAACTATATACTTTCGTAGGATAAAATTTGTGTATTTTCATTACCTTTCTAGCGATATATAAAACTCCCGATTTAGTTTAACCAGTGAAAATGTATACCTAAAAAAAGAACAAAAACATCAGTCTCGCAACTTAACCTCTCCCCTATATCTGATTGTGATTCTTTAAACTCTTCTAATTATTTCAATTTACTTTTTATTTCTATAAGAATAAAAAATTTAGGCTCTTTAGTAGGATTGGCCAATTTTTTTTTAGTTTTTCGATTAGGATAGGCAAAATCTCATTCAATATAAAAAAATAAATTTCTGTGATTTCATTTTTGATTTAGGAAACGATGTCTTTCGACAGCAGAAATTATTTTAAGTTTTAAAGTTCGAAAACAGTAAATTCGTTGAAATATTTCAATGCTGCTTGCACAGTTATCGTCAGAATCATTTCACCCTGTACAAATCCCTTAATCACAACATTGTACCAGACTTAAAAAAACTCGTTAAGAACGGATAGTTTTACTTAAAAATTAAATTTTGTTGTTAACTTTCTGTTTGGATCCCGGCCAGGCTGCCTCTGGTTAAGTTTCATGATCAGGAAGCGGTCGGGAGCCGACCGCAATACATTATTCTCGAATCACCTACTTGGGAGCCGACCCGGGACTAGTCAGGATTTTTTTTTAATTATACATCTTTCAAGAGCCAAGACCTTATTAAGAAATACTTGATAATGCTAGATGAATTATTAGATACGGGAATACGTTTCCCTTCTTTTCAAAAGGTGTCGCGGGAAATGTCTGAGAATTCTTATGAAAAAGAAGTATTGGTAAGTATTGGATTCAATACTTTTTTCGCGAAAAAGTATTATATTTCGAGTACTTATTCGCGAAAAAAGTATTCGGAATGGAAGCTTCTAATGTGTCCCCTAAGGGTTTACATTTTTCTTGTACCTTCTTCCCTATTCCTTAACACACCACCAACACACTTACTTGGTGGTGGGAGGGGGACCTACAGTTTAAGGTGGGTTCCGAACCACCAAGAGCAACAGCCTTCAAGACCTTGGAGAACCTTTTTCCCTAAAAGGTTCCGGTCCCACAACTCACCGGAGATAAGCAACTCCCTTGATAGGCTAGTGTTTACCGCATGGGCCACCGAGGCTCTTCCAGAGTGCGAGGCGGGAATCAAACCGCAAGCCGACAGAGTGAGTCCAAAGCCTACGCTTTAGACCCCACGACCATCGTCCCACTTTATACGCGAAAAAAGTATTAGCTCCAATACTAACCAATACTTCTTTTTCATAAGGGAAGCAGTAGTTGACATTCATTTCCAGAAGAAGAAAAATTTTCTATTTCCATGTAAAAAATTTCAACATTATTCCAAAAAAGCAGGATTTGCGGGAAGTGCTACTGAAACGCATCGTTCGATACAAAAGAAAGAGTTCTTTACATCGAATCATCACCGGTGCTGAAAAATCAATCCATTACGATAATTCATAAGGACCACGATCATGTAAACTTAAACCTGGTCCATCGTAGTCAAAAATAAATATGCATGGTCAAAGATTATGCTATGTATTTGGTGGGATCAAAAGCGTGTTGTGTATTGTGAACTGCTAGAACTGTTCAAACCCATCACAGGAGATCGTTAACGCCTGCGTCTGAACAAAACTCTAAACGAAAAACGGCCGGTGTGAAATGAAAAATACGAGAAGTTGATTCTGTTGCATGGCAATCCGAGGCAAGACGTTGGGAAACCGGCCGAAGATTACCTGGAAGGAGTGAAATGGTAAATCTTAACCCACCCGCTCTACCCTGTAGATATCGCCCCGTCGGATTTCTCTCAGTTCCGGTCAATGTAGTCAGCACTTTCCGGAGAAAGGTGAAGTAGAACTTTCTGCGAATGCTGCTTTTTTGGAATAAAATTGAAGTTTTTTACAAGGAAAAATAAAGTTTTCCGTCATCTGGGAATGAATGCCAACTACTGATTTTTAAAGCTCAAACATAACCTTCCGAAATTACGGACTATTGTTTCACCAAACATGAAAACAGCATTTGCAGCGACACCTATTAGAAAATAGCGGAAACTTATTCATATACCCAATACTATTTGAAAGGTATAATTTAAAGATTTATTATATTAGTAAAACAGAAATTAGCTTTCTAATGTGCAACTAAAGAATTTTTACAATGTGTGTATATAAATACTTTTAGTAAGTTTCAGTTTCTCACCTAGAACGAGAATGCACATTGCACTTACGTCGGGTCGTCTCCTCGAAGATCACAAATAAAATCGTGATCCATAATTAAACGAGTACGCAGCCTAATCCTTGTATGCGGGGCTCTACAAGGATGGACGAACCCTTTTCCCTACCTTCCAGTGGGAACAACAATGATAACACCAAACATAGTTCTAGTAACAGTTGGAAACCCCCACTAAGTGCACGGATAATTATTATTTTAAAGTAAAGTGTTATATATTCATTTTTTTTCGTTTCTCCTTTCATAACCTCAAATAACCAAGTGGTTTCAAAAATAGAATAATTGCTAGGACATTCTAGTATTAATGGTTGAAACTCTACTTAAACTTTTTGGCGAGAATTTGTTAACAATGAGCCTAAAAAGGCAAATGAAGCTACCAAGTCCTCGCCTGAATCAGCATTTTTAACCGCTCTATAGTCGGATCCCAGCCAGTATCCCCGGCCGGCGCCCAGTTTAAACCGAAGTTCTCTTAATTTACAATAATACGATATTACTAACCTTTTTTCAGAAGTTCACGTTTTTTTTCGTCGGGTATGTTATTAGGGTTAACCCATCTATTTTTGTGGTAACTGTTGTGTGTACTCAACAATACAGTCCGCTCTCTGAATAATGCCGCTCTGAATACTGACGATTTCACTCTGAATAGTGCCACTCAAATATATGTACGAAAATAGATTATGTGCCCGAATAATGTTTTATGATACATATAATGATTAATCAAAATTTTAGCAAATCTGTGCTTGCACAAAAGCGACTTCTGCAAAGAAGTTAGTAATATTGAATTATGGTAAATTCAGAGAAAATACTAATTTTATTTACAAAAAATATGTAGAAGTTACTCATGCCCCAACATAAAATCTTGTGAATCTTTATTTTATAAAATACGTGTAAAATGGATTTGTAACAAATGAATTTTTTTGTTCAACTCATATTTTTTCAAATCGTATGGCATATTTCAATTATCCCGTTGTACAGAGATCGTGCATCTGAAGATAACTGTGGAAGCTGCATTAAAATATTTCAAAAAAATCAGTTTTTCGGACTTTTCAACTTCAAATAATGTATGCTAATGGAATATATAGTTTTAAAAGTCTACAAGAAATTACAGAAATCTATTTTTATGTTTAGAATGAGATTTTTCCTATTCTCATTGCTAAACTAAAAAAATTATTTTTTTTCGTCCTACGCTGCCGCCGCACAGTGGGGCGACATGAAAAAACGATGTTCAAAATAACCTTTAGGTCACAATTATTCTTGATTAATTTTCAAAATTTTTTTTATTCAGCATTAAATTCTCATGAAATCTATCGAGGCCGATTTTGGATTTTTTCTTTGTTTAAATTGTTAAAGAGCTGCAAAAAGGAAAAAAATGTTGATTACCATTTCTTTTTAATTTTCTGTGAAAATTTTTTTCAGTGGTAACGAAAATAAGTTAGCGAGTATCGCAGGCAATAAGACCTGAAGACAATCAGAAGAAAATTCAGTTCGTTTCTACCTTAAACTGTTCAAATCATTTACTTGTTTCTAATCCTTGTTAATAAATTTAACAAATTATATTGGACACCACATTTTCATGATCACATTGCCCCTCATTCCTCTAAAAGAGCAATTTCGATGCATAAATATACTTCACCAAAACATAATCCATCATACTGGCTATTTGTTGCAAATATATGTTTATAATAAATAACTTAACATATCAACGAATTTTGTTTCTTCCACCGACCCTTGCGTATCAATCCTGAGGCCTGATGTCATTGAGAAAAAATTTCACAGATAATTAAAAACAAAAATTTTAAATCCACACTTTTTTCGCTATTTGCAGCTCTATAAAAATTTAAAACAATACAACTTTTAAAATTGGCCAGAACAGATTTCTTGAGAATTCAATGCTGAATTTTTTCAAACAAAAAAATTGCAAATCGATAAATGATGGTGACCTATTCTCCTGCTAATTTTCAGTTATTTAATGAGTTACGGATGTTTTATGTTACATTTAATGACACTTTCTCTCAAGTTGACATCTCTATATTGCACAATCTGATCAGAAAGTCTTTAAATTTTACAGAAAGTAGCCTTAAATTTAAAAAATTATTGAAAAAAGTCCCTATTTTAACGGCAAATCCTGTAACTTTAGCAGACTCATTAATTTTTCTCCGTCATCACTCAACAAAATTTTTCTTGATACAAACAGATTTTCCTCTTTGATTTTGTTTAAGAGGATTTTTATTCGTCTTTTAAAGAATCTTGTTGAGATTTCTTTTTCAATAAACTTTACGTAATCTCGCATCCGAATAATTATGTTCATGTACAAAAGATTTTGACGTACTTCAAAACAAAATAGGCACGGGAATGATGCTTTTGCTTTAAGACAACTTTTTCTCTGTGTGGCAAGGAATTCTTTGAGTTCCATTTGAAACAATCGTAATCTTATAAAATAATTTCAAATATGGAAATGTAAATTCAAATGAAAATTACTTAAATTCTTTAAAATATTAAAAATTTCGGGAAGTGTCATGGAATTTATGAAATTTCTTTAAGTCTCTGAAGTCTTTGAAACTTTTGAAGTCTTAAATACTCATGTACACTCAAAAGTCGAGTAATCAACCCATAGGCTATTGTATTGTTTAGAAAATAAATTTTTTATTACATATCAGTAATAATTTAAATGAAAAAATATATTTGTTACTAAAGAAAAAATATATTTGTTACTAAAGCTGAGTTATTTTATCAAGAATTATTTATAGACATGTAAAAATATATTCTAATTATATCCAAAAATAGCATGTGCCATTTGAAAGATCTTATACTTCATCAATAATTTAATTTATCTCCTTGCGCTATGCCTAATGAAAAATGCTAAATGTGCGTAAGTTTGCAAGTATGAATGGTTACATATATATGCATTTATGTATGTACATAATGCACCTTCGATATGGGTGCAGGTTGACCGACTTGATTAATTATATGTAAGCAAAGACCGAAATGTGCAAACAGCTTCTGTGTGTACATAACATACAGGGTGAGGAAAAAAGTATGGAAACCCCAGAAAATTTTAGAAAATTTAAAATAGAAAATTAAAATTACCATGAAGTCTTTAGTAATTTTTCTCGGGGAACTTAATGGTGACCTTGGATTTGACCTTGGACCTCGCTCTCAAGGTTATTTTAAGGTCAATTTTGTTTTTTTAAATGGGAACCCCTGTTTTTGACAACGGCAATTGAAATAGCGGGAAATTTTACGTTCAGATATGCATTAAGGTCTAAGGTCAATGTCACCTGTAGAAGGTCATATAAAGGTCAAATTTTACTTGCAGGAAAATCGTGCAGAATTTGCAGTCAGAAAAAAGTATATGACTGGTCTTTAGTAATTTTTAAAAAGAAAACTAACCATTACCTTAAATTTGACCTCAAATCTTAAATTCAAGGTAACTTCAAGGTCAGTGTCATTTTTCACAATAAGATAGGCATT
>JAAAKG020135521.1:0-11372 GCA_010014905.2 Druon quercuslanigerum | reverse complement strand
CAAATTTTTAACACAAACAAAAATTTTCACACCCCCCCCCCCCCCCCACACGCACACTGTCACATTTGGACAATGGGAGCCTGAAAGTATCACAGACTGTCATGCCCCCCCCCCCACACCACTGTGACATCTTTTATGGAAGCTCCCAAATATATTAATGCATTTTCAGCATAAGTTTTTGGTTTCGCTTCTGAAGGAGGGAGGGGAAGCTCTCTCGGTAGAAACTAATCCCCCCCCCCCCCATTAAACGAAGTTTCTGGGGACTGTTTTTGTAACTAGATTCTCCACCCTAGATGCTTTCAGAGACTTTTAGTCAATTATTAGGAGATGAAGTAATAGGGCACCACAACTGCGATGTAGAACACGATGCAGTAGAAAATTCAATTGACAAAGTCTAGGTGATGCAGACATGAATGAATGAAGACATGATGCAGAAGTTAAAAACGGTAAGGCTGCTCAGTAGATCATATGTGTAAAGCTTAAATCATAAAAATAACATTGTAAATGAGAAATTTCAGTTTATGGAAAAACGACAAAAGTTGTCTTAAAATGTTTAATAACCAAATTTTCTTTAAGAATGCGCATTTTTTTAAAGCGACAAAATGAAACTATGCCCGTTTAAATACCAATGCATGTTTTGAATAATAATATTAAAAATTTATTGGAATGATATACAATTTCAGAGATAAACTGGAGTGTGAAGCACGAGATACTGGATGAGAGTGTGTTCATTAAAGCCCAAGGAGCTGTAAGCCAAGCTCGAAGTGCGAGATAAATATATTATCATGCGCAAAGCGCGAAAACCAAAAGTCGCGCGCCCTGGGCGAGTTCAAACTTTTTTCATTAAATTAAACCTTGTTCATTAAATCTTGTAAAGGTATTTTTTTTGGAATTAATAAAAAAATTAAAAAATGTTCAAAATAATACTTTTTTAAAAGATATTTGGTAATTATTTAAACAATTTTGTTCTTCTGAGAATCGCGATGTTCTTATTTTCTTTAATTGCTGACGCAGATGAGGAAATTTCGGCTCGATGTTCGGAGTGGTATTTTTTGTGAAAGACAGTTAGAAAATATTTAAACAATTGATATTAATTGATCTTTTTCATAGGAAATGTGAAGAAAATTGCTTAAACAAATGAAAATGGTTGAAATAATTGTCAAATATTCTTTTAAAAATATATTAATCTTAACATTCGTTAATTGTGTGATTAATTTCAGAAAATAATAAGAGTTTACGTTTTACCTCGAAAAAAAGATTTAGAATAAAAAAATTGTTTAAACATATAAAAAATATGTTTAAAAAGCATTATTACTCTTGACATTCATAAACTGTATTTATTAGTCCAGCACATGATAACTTTTAAAGATTTACAAGAGAATGGAGTTTTTAAAAAAATCATTGTTTGACAATTTAAAATTAGTTGAAAACAACTTGGAAACTTGACACATATCAAAAAAAAAGGTAATTAGATACAATACTCTGTTTCAAATTCAAATTTAAAATAAGCGATGTTGAAAAAATGCAAAAAGATACCATCTTTAGCATGAACTTTACATGAAACTGCCGGTTTTCATTTTTTGGGACATTTTCCGGGCACAATACATGGGAGATAGATTTGAAAAACAGGGAATTTCTTTTTTCGAAAATCGAAGAAATTAGTGATGGTAGAGGGGCGGGGGGGGGGGCGTAAAAAATCTTAAGTCTATTTTTAGAACACCCTAATACATGAATCCTACATTGTAAAATTTATTGATTTGAATATAAATTTGATTTCAGAAGTAGAATGTTTAAAAGTTTAGAAAATTAAAATGATATAGAAATTTTTTATTTAAATTTTGACAAATTTTTAACTTTTACAAAATATTAAAACTCATTATAGAAGATTGCATTCATTCAGTAGTTGTTTTAGTGATCAATATACATTTTACTGATTTAAACAAGAAGATATACATATTAATATTCGAAAAGAAAAAATTTGAGTCTAAATTAAAAAAATTTTATATTTAAATAAGATATAGTTCCGGAAAGGGCTACTAGGTACGCCACAAGCGTCGGGACAGTGGAGCGAAATTTAATTTCACCGTGGAGCAGCTTTGGCTTAGGTTCCGTAGTCGCGCCGCATCCGTCGTCGAAAGCGAAGCAAGTCGTGACCCTTCAATTTTGCATCGGATATTTTTTCCCTCGTATTCCTTGTAAAAGTTCACATTTTATTTTCTAATTACAGAAATTTTATTTACAAAGTTCTCGTAACGGTCAAAATTAAAAAAAAAAAACATTCAAACTTCGAATGTGACAAATTAAAAGTGATTATAGTTTCTTCAAAACTTTTCTTTCCTTTTCGTTATCAGGCTTTTCACTATTTTTAGATATACAACTTTTCCTTTGCTAATATATTTTTTCAAACATTCTTATCGTGATAACGTTTATTCCTCTTAATATTTATTCAGTTTTGAGAGGAATTAAAAAATTGTAGTCAATTGAGAGAATGGGTATTTTATTTAGCCTTGTTCAAAAATATTTTTTTTCAGATTTGTAAGTTCTCACCTGTTGCTGAAAAAATTTAAATTAATAGCTGCCTTCTATTGCTTCTTATTTTCTCTCTGCAATAATCATTTTTCTTTAGAATACGGTTGCTTGTTTTCAGTCTTTTTTTGCAAATCATATAAAAAAATTTGATAATTATCTTTAAAGACAATCCACTTAATGCATGGATTTTTGTATTTTTTAGTTTCTATATTTTGTAGGATATTATTTTAATAAGAAATCTAGTCTACTATTTCTCTTAAAAACATAAATTTTTTATATTCAACAAATTTCTTTTTGGCAAAACATAGGTCCCTTGAAATCGATTGTTCTTAAATCCTACTCTTTTATTAAAGTTTCTGTCATGAAACAATGCGATTTTTATGTATGTTTTTTATGATATTTTGAACAACTTTTTTTATGAAATTTCATGTACCTTGATATTTTTCAAACACTGAATTTATAAATGTCTTAAGAATGTTGTAATGATTTCTTATGCAATTTAATGTGAAATTAAATTAACAAACGTGAAAAATTATTACTTAGATGGCTTCAAATTAGTCTTTTCTGTAATTTTCTCTTTAAAATATTTATCATATCATTTATTCAACTCCGTAATAACAGTTTTTTAATAAAATACTTATTAAAAAAATAAAATGAACCGTCTTTAAAAACTATTAATTTGGAAAATGTTTTTTTTAGATCGTTTTTCATTATTTGAAGATTAATCTTGAATTTAGGTCAAATAGCAGTTAACCCTTTAAAAGGGCAAGTTATTTCCGAGACTCGCCCCTAATGACCCGTGATTGTCATCTTGTAAATTTATTGATGTAGAGAGCCAAGAGAGAGTCATTAATTCCAAAACAGAGTATGTGAGCGTGGTAACATGACAATAAACGGGGTAAAATATATTCAATATTACTGGAAGAACGTTTAGTACAGTAAATCTGTCATGAACAAATTGGTTTTAAGGGGAAAAGATTACCAAAGCTATTTTATTTAATAAATCGTTAGTGGGACACGTGAATCACTCGAAGCCAAGTTTTCGGGACCACCCCCTTGGGGGCTCAGAAAGAACTCAAAAAGTTTTTGGATTTGATTTTCCGTGAGAACGGTAGGTCGTAGAGAACATTTTTTTGAACAAAAATTGTAGAGAATTCTATTATGAAAATATTATCTTGTGTAGTCGCTGCGCTACAACAAAGGAAGCACAAAACAAAGAGCCCTAAGTTTTCCAAAAATCAGTTTTTGCATTTTTTCAGCTCGAAAAATTATATTTTTTCACTCGAAGGGATTGAAAAATTGTACAACAGGAAAAAACCTTCAAAAGCAATAGCAGAGTTTTTACTTTCGATGCATTGTACTTGAGGTAAGGCGCTTTGAATTGATTTTTCGTGAAAACAGCATGTTGCAGAGAAAAAATTTTCAAACCAAAAATTTAGAGGACAGTGTTATCTACAAATTGTATTATGCAGTTCTTTTTCCTGCTCTGCAACTTTTAAATTACCACGTTGGTAACAATATTTTTTTCCTCGTTGGAAAAGAGCAAAAACTGATTTTTGGCAAATTTTTGCACCTTCTATTTTGCGCATTTTTGATTGAAGCGCAGAAATAATTCTAAAAAAAATGTGAACCTTTTTACAAACCCCCAAGGGGGCGGTTCCGAGAACTTTGTTTTGTGCTGTTCACATGCCCCACTAATGATTTATGAAATAAAATAGCTTCAGTCAGAATAATTAGTAATTGGGCTGAATATCACTTCTATACAAAATTAGCACATATAACCATGCATCGATGATTTAATTTAAAATTAACTCAATTATGAATTAAGAAAGTAAGTCTTTTTAGCAAACGATTTCACTACAATATTTTCAATATAGACGAAATTATGACATATTTTTATATTTTTAATTACAAAAATTCGTTAAAAGTAAAATACATAAAATAATATTTTTTATTTCAGGTGCTTTGAAACCTCTTATATCTATTGATTGGAAAATGTTGTTAAGGGGGATAGTTTTGATCAAGAAGAGAATTGATATTGATCAAAAGGTTTTCGTGGAAAGTGAAGTCTTTTGTTTAAAGCAAAGAAAACTCAATACGGGAATTAATTAAAGGGAAAAAAGTAACAAAATCAAATATGATGTAATAAAATCTACACACTTTAATAAATACGACAAATCACTTCATTCTGGCTTGTTCAGTTTCTTGTTATATGAAAAAGAGTTGACTCTAATAAAATTCAAGTAATTTGCATCCTTTTTTTATAAGATTAAATTGGCAGGATTTAATTTTTTTTCTGTAAATTGAAAACCAGAAAAATATGATTTATATAAAGCGGTTAATTTTTTTGCTGTCATAATTTTGCATAAGAAATCATATTAGCATGATAAAACGAAACTTTAAATAAATTCATCTGATATTTAAAAATGTTTAAATTCTGAAAAATAATCGTATAAAAATATACATAAATATAAATAATTGATAAATAATTGTATAACTAATTTGGAAGAAAATTCCTTTTAAAGGGAACTGCACCGAAAATTGTAACAGCATTTTTTGTGTGAAATCCAAATGATAGAATTTTGTCAATCTTATTTCTGAAATTATTTGGTAAAAAACAAATAAAAATAAAATTTTTTTGCTTTTTATAAATCCTAATTCTTTAATAAATTAATATTTTAACAGCCTTAATGGTTAAGATTATTTTGACAAAACAGGAAATCGTGGAAGGTGTTGTGTTTAGAGAATTCCGTCTTCTTAAAAACATAGATTATGTTAAAAATACCATACGTATTGAAAATTATAATGATACATCTGTTTGTCGCATCATTTTTTATTTTTTTTATTTTTTAAATCATGATATTTTGTTAGATGACTAATAGAATATAATTTCTGCAGATTGCACATTCATTTCAAGTAAGCCAGTCATTAGTTTTCTTTAGAATAGCCTTAGTTTCAATTTTACCCGCCGGACATAATAATTAACTTTCATTTAGAGTAATAGAAAATCCATTGAAGTAAAAGGAAATAGATGTGAATTTAACAATATTTAATCATTTATGTGAAATTTCTGTTTTCTTGCTAAAAAAATGTAATTCTGATACTTTTTCAGATTGGTCAAAGCAATTATTTCTAACTAATGAATTAAATTTCTCGAACCACATTTTACTTTAAAACCTAATTTATTCTTTTATTTTTTCGGTATTGTAATTACTTAAGATTTTTGACTTTTTAAACTAATATTTAAGGGACCATTTACACAAATGTCTTTAAACATAATTGAAAATACCGTTATAATGAATTTTTTATTTTTCTTACAATACTTTTTTTCCTTAGAAGACCTGAAGCCTGTAAGATGGAAGCGGAAACCGGGTAGTGCAATATGTAATTCGAATTCATCAGAAATAAGAAATTGTATTTCGGACAATCTGGGAAGAACAACTAAATAAAAATCAAACAAAAAATGAAAAAGAACTTCTGATTGTATTTCATGCATCCTTCTCAATAAGAACCACATGACAGGAAAATGTTTTTCTTTTCAAAGTGATTTCTAACTAAACCCTTGATGTAGATTATCGCAAGTAATTTTGTCGAAAATTGCTCGCGTAAGATAGCGAGTAATGACGGTAGAGCAATGGAAATCCAACTTCGAGAAAATGCGCAATTTCCTAACTGGATAAATTTCATGCTTTCCGCAAGTTCAGATTTCACCGAGAAAATCCAGGGTGTTGCAAGATGTAAGAAAAAAATGTAATTTGCGAATAAATATGAAATGTAAGTTCTGGAATTTTAATAAATGGAGAAAGCTTAAGTTACTAGCAGGATTATTACTTCTGCAGGATGTAATATTGAATTACAATGTTAACGATAAGATTGAAGGAGCAAGTCATAGTTTGGATGACCTTAAGATTATTCTGAAATTTCTGAGCTTATAGGTGCTCCGTCGTTAAAATGGAAGTCCTGTTGAACTCCTCGCATCCATCAAATTCTGTGAATCTCATGAAGGTGATCAGCAATTCAACGACTGATTCCGAAAGCTTTAATGAAGAAGAATTGGGATTTGATCGTGAACTAGTGCACAATATAGTGGTTGTAGTGGTGCCCTTGTTTTTTGGATTGATCGGTATCCTGGGATTCGTTGGAAATTCATTAGTGGTACTTGTAGTTGCAGCCAATCCGGGAATGAGGTCCACGACAAATATCCTGATCATCAATCTTGCGATCGCAGATTTACTCTTTGTGATTTTTTGCATCCCGTTTACGGCCACGGATTTTGTCTTACCCTATTGGATATTCGGAAACATTTGGTGCAAAGTTGTACAGTACCTTATCATTGTCACGGCCTGTGCTAGTGTATATACTCTAGTCCTGATGAGCTTAGACAGGTAAGATATTTATTATTTAATTTCTTAGTATTACCGAGAGTGAAAGAATGTAGTCTCAGAGATATTTTAGATAACATCGATTTTTTAAAACAGTTTTGACGATTAGCATCATTCAACTAAGTGTTTGCAAGCTTTTACTTTGAAACATCATTTCTATCAATATAGTGCAGATTTTCTTATTTAGAATGTGTTAAAGAAATTTTTTTTACAAAAAGAAACATTTCTTTTGTATGGAGGCCGTATCAATTTCAAACCAGTACGAGAAACCGGTACAAGGTGGATACCAGTACGAACTGAATAATAGAAAAAAGTGACTGGGTTTTGAAGCACAAGTCCTATACTGTATTTTATGACTAGAAATATTAAAAAAGGGTTTAATAATCAGCCTTTTTACACATTAATTTGTATTTTTTAATTGAAAAATGTGTTTTTGACATGACAATGAAAATTTCTTCGGCTAAAAGATTATTATTTTTGAGGAAATAAAACACTTTCATTATTCTTTCAGTAGTCCCTTTGATTCGTCTAAAAACCGGATAAGTGCTACCAACAAAGCAAATTTTAAATAAAGAAGCCTTTTTAAATATACTTTTAAATAAAGAAGAAGATCACAAACAACCCGAAGTAAAATTATTCGTCGTTTTGTGCCTATGATAGTTGGTAGCAATCGTTCTCGTGATTTCATGACACAATTTGGAGCTCGTGAAATTGTTATAACATATTGAAAATCATTCACTGTATAAATAAAAAAATGTTTTTGAATAACACAATGTCCTTCGACAACTGATCGGAACAGTTTCAAAATTTGACTATTCACTCCGTACCAGAAGAGTACGAAGTAAATAAAATTGCAACGTTTTAACAAGTGTAAAATATAGAATAAATGGATCATATAAGTCGTTTGATGGTATTCCTATCTTTAAATTTAATGTTCCAGCATTATTATAATACGAAATACTTCCTCAACTAGTTATTCATTTATCAATATTATAAATTTAAACATTTTTACATGCACCTTGTACTGGTTTTCCTTATTTGAATTGTGACAACTCTAAAAAAATACAACATTTCTTGAAACTTTAATAGTTTTCGGCTTGATTTAGGTATCTCAATTTTATCAGATTCTGGTAAATTTTACAGTCCTCTTTCGAAATTTATCGAAAAATCTTAAAAAGTTCAAAACTAACCAAATTTGTTTAAAATTATAAAAGACCAATTCCTTTGGATTGTGATGTATAAATTGCCATAAACATTTAATATTAAACTATTAAAAATTCAGGACTTTCTGATTAAAAATTTTTTAATTTAGAGCCAGTATAACTCGGCGGTTACTAAATGAAGTATAGTTGTATACACCTTCAAAATTCGTGTAACAATTCGACAGTCATTATAGAATTTTTACTCGCATTCGCATTTGGTGTTATTATTAACAACATTATACATTTTTTTTCTTTTAAATAGTATTACATATTTATGAAATAAGTGAGAGTATGTACTTCAGACTATTTCTTTAACGATTAATGTACAATTTTTATTTAAACTGACAGGAAAAATTAAACGCTGCTTAGTACATCACTATTGTCATTAGATTATTATATGAATATGCAAGTTTTTTTGCTTCTTCTCTGTAAAATTATAGGTTGACTATACTTAGTAACGTTCAGCTTTGCCGGATTTAATTGAAAATTTCCAATTTAAATCTCCAACAAACTATCATGTGTTTTAAATTGTAACTTTTCGACGTAACTAATGAACAATTACGAAATGAATTTCTCAAATCGAAACTGGGGTGGGGTGGGATGGGTGTCTAGTATTATAATTTGCCAGTACAATATTGATTGCGGACTGTAACGCGCATATTAATTCTAGTCAAAAAATAAGGGGCTGTTGTTTTTATTATGGGCAAAGATCTTCAAAGTAAATAAATTTAAGAAAAATAATGATCCTTTGAATCAAATCTATTATTTTAATTTTTTAAATAATTAATCTTGAAAATCCCAATTATTGAATATCATTCGTGAAAGATAAAGTTATTAATTAGGCATGTATTCATATATTACTTTCCTAAATGTTTATCCACTAAAAAACAATGAGATAAAATCGCCCCACTGTTTGAAATATAGTTAATACATGCAATAAATTTTCAATCAATTAGTCACTAAAATTCATCCTATATGAATTGCAATGCAAATAGTTCAAATGTTCCTTCCTCGTAAAATGGTTAATGTCAACGAACATTTCAGCTTATATGTTCTGAATACTCGACATGTGAAAACAAATGCTCTAAACTTCATGGAATTGTAACAGCCATTTTAATCACAACCGCAGCATTTACGAAAAAACAGCAGAGACACAATAAAAATTTATTAACTGTCTCAGAAACAGCACAAAAAACGTTCACAGAACAATTTACCTCACCTCCAAGTTTAATTTCCGGATTATAGCACTTATTTTAATATGTACAATAAGGATAAAAAAAGATTATTATTCAAGTTTATTTTAATTTATCATCTATATTATATACAGTAATGTTTAATTACGCCCTAGGTTGCAAAATATTATTATTTCCTGCTAGAGCGAGGATTTATTGATTTTCGTTCTAACCACATAGACTGCCTACATATGCAGAAAAAAACATCATGTTTTCCCCCCAAGTGAAAAATTGGTCCACTTTCATGTCCTTTGTTCGAGTCATTTCTCCCAGATTGGTCACAGGATTGGCGATGGAAAAGCTTTCTAAAGAATGTTTCCTGCCTTGCTTCAACACCTCTTACGATTACTCCACCACCCACCTGATCTGGTAATATAACGAAATCGAATATTTTCTCGCGGAGAGTTCTTTTCAGTTTCTGTCAATTTTATACTTAATATTAGGAAATCAGCCTTTCGCTCCTACGTTGAAAATAATGTTTCAGATCAATCTCGCGAAAATTTTGACATTAAACTTGACATCTCTCTTGCGTGATTTATGAGATAAAAAACTCAGGATAAAAACTCAATTTCTACTCAATCTTAACCTCTTATAGTGATAAATTTTCGTTTTTTGATTTTCGGATTACCATGTGTAGATCTATTTATACTTCTTTATGAAGGTCACCAGTTTTTCATTTCAGGATCCTTATTTCTACGGTAGGATTTTTTTGTTGTACACCCCTAGTTATGAGTTAAGAATGGTCATTAATTAATTATTAATTATTTGTGTCTAACTAAAACATTTTTGTTTATTTTTACAAATAGTCAGTGTCCTTAAAAGTATTAAAATGAAGAATGAAATCCACAAAAATGAATTTGTTCCATACTATCTAGTTAGTCCTTTCGCGTACTAATCGGTTGCGGACTAACAGTGTGAAAAATGAAAAATGTACATTAAAGATCAAAAAATTTTGTTCTACTTATCTAGAAAGTCTTTGAAATAATGTTTAACGTCAACCATCTGAAATTTATTTTTACAAGACCGACTGACCAGCGCTAGATTAACACATAGGATAACGAGCGTTTGACCGTTCGAAAACTTTTGATTTCTACTCAGCGTCATAATTATTATCTTTTTCTACAATTTTAAAATTTTAACTGAGAAATAAAATTGTTAATAATATTTTTTTATTATTTTGAATTCCACCATTTTTTTAAACTTTATTATTGGTTGGATTGCATTTATAATTTATTGTAACCTTAAAACTTCACAACTGATTAGCTCGACAAAGATTTTAAAAGCAAGAGACAATGCGTATCTAGTAAAATCATAAAAACATGGAAAAACAAAACGAAATTGTAACTCAGAATAAACAATCTTAAAAAAACTAGTACTATATTAATTTCTGTAGGAACTTTTATTATTTTAAATGATTTTATTGGTAATTGTTTTATTTTAGTATATTTGAAATTTTGAATTGAAAAAATTATAAACAATTGTTAATTTTGGATTCATAGATTTTAAAAGAATTTTAGTTTAAGTTGATTAATTATTGAATGCTTCAGTTAAAATATTTTTATATTTAATTTGCTGGTTGCTTATGACTTGCGTTTAAATTTGTTATATTTGTATTTCCTAGAGTTTATACTAGTTTATCATTCCAGTGTATGACAAATGTTCGATATGATAATAAAATAAAATTTTTATGTTTAAATATGCAAAAACATTGATATTGTCGAAAAACTGTCATGAGAAAAATATTATGTTTGTCTGATATATATCCCTAATAATCCAGCTAATGATTTTAGTTTTTTACGAGAACCATAAGATATGTTTTATGTACTGCTTTTGATGGTTCATTTATCGTTTCATATTTCAGGAAAAATCTTTTTTTGAGGGATGCAGAATTTTTTTTCTACTCACAATGATTTTTATGTTCTACCATTTTTATTGTACTGTTCTGCTACAATTGTGTCCTTTTTCTCTACTATATTCTTGTAAGTACTGTCATGCATATAGTTAAAATTTACTGCTCTCAAATATTT